>OU342742.1:312134645-312229126 GCA_910589775.1 Avena eriantha
TGACATTGCATGTGTGTTCTTTTCCTAAACCACATTGATCCACTGGTGACATTTGCATGTGTGTTCTTTTCCTAAACCACATGGATGCACTTGAGACATTGCATGTGTGTTCTTTTCGTAAACCACATTGATCCACTGGTGACATATGCGTGTGTGTTACTTTTCTTAACCACATGGATCCACTTGTGTCATTGCATGTGTGTTGTTTTCCTAAAACACATGGATTCACTAGTGACATTTGCATGTGTGTTCTTTTTCTAAACCACATGGATCAACTAGTGACATTGCATGTGTGTTCTTTTCCTAAATCACATTGATCCACTAGAGTCATTGCATGTGTGTTGTTTTCCTAAACCACATGGATCCACTTGTGCCATTGCATGTGTGTTCTTTTCCTAAACCACATGGATCCACTAGTGACATTGCATGTGTGTTATTTTTCTAAACCACATGGATCCACTAGTGACATTGTTTGTGTGTTCTTTTGCTAAATCACATTGATCCACTAGAGTCATTGCATGTGTGTTGTTTTCCTGAACCATGTTGATCGAGTGGTGTCTTTGCATGTGTGTTGTTTTCCTGAACCACATTGATCCAATGGTGTCATTGCATGTGTGTTATTTTCCTTGACCACATGGATCCACTCGTGACATTGAATGTGTGTTCTTTTCCTAAACAACATTGATCTACTACTGACATTTGCATGTGTGTTCTTTCCTAAACCACATTGATCCACTTGTGACATTTGCATGTGTGTTCTTTTCCTAAACCACATTAATCCACTTGGGACATTGCATGTGTGTTCTTTTCCTAAACCACATTGATCCACTGGGGTCATTTGCATGTGTGTTCTTTTCATAAGCCACATTGATCCACTGGTGACATTTGCATGTGTGTTCTTTTCCTAAACCACATTGATCCACTGGTGACATTTGCATGTGTGTTCTTTTCCTAAACCACATTGATCCACTTGAGACATTGCATGTGTGTTCTTTTCCTAAACCACATTGATCACTTAGTGATATTTGTGTGTGTGTTCTTTTCCAAAACGACATTGATCCACTGGTGACATTTGCATGTGTATTCTTTTCCTGAACCACATTGATCCACTGGTGACTTTTTCATGTGCGTTCTTTTCCTAAACCACATCGATCCACTGGTGACATATTCATGTGTGTTCTTTTCCTGAACCACAATATCCACTAGTGGCTTTGCATGTGTGTTAATTTTCTGAACCACATTGATCCACTGGTGTCATTTGCATGTGTATTCTTTTCCTAAACAACATTGATCCACTCGAGTCATTGCATGTGTGTTGTTTTCCTAAACCACATTGATCCACTTCAGACATTTGCATGTGTGTTCTTTTCATAAGCCACATTGATCCACTGGTGACATTTGCATGTGTGTTCTTTTCCTAAACCACATTGATCCACTGGTGACATTTGCATGTGTGTTCTTTTCCTAAACCACATTGATCCACTTGAGACATTGCATGTGTGTTCTTTTCCTAAACCACATTGATCCACTAATGATATTTGTGTGTGTGTTCTTTTACAAAACAACATTGATCCACTTGTGACATTTGCATGTGTATTCTTTTCCTGAACCACATTGATCCACTGGTGACATTTTCATGTGTGTTCTTTTCCTAAACCACATCGATCCACTGGTGACATTTTCATGTGTGTTCTTTTCCTGAACCACATTGATCCACTAGTGGCTTTGCATGTGTGTTATTTTCCTGAACCACATTGATCCACTGGTGTCATTTGCATGTGTATTATTTTCCTAAACAACATTGATCCACTCGAGTCATTGCATGTGTGTTTCTTTTCCTGAACCACATTGGTCCACTAGTGTCATTGCATGTGTGTTATTTTCCTTAACCACATCTTTGCACTCGTGACATTGCACGTGTGTTCTTTTCCTAAACAACATTAATCCACTCGAGTCATTGCATGTGTGTTCGTTTCCTAAACCACATTGATCCACTGCTGACATTTGCATGTGTGTTCTTTTCATAAGCCACATTGATCCACTGGTGACATTTGCATGTGTGTTCTTTACCTAAGCCACATTGATCAACTGGTGACATTTGCATGTGTGTTCTTTTCTTAAACCACATTGATCCACTTGATACATTGCATGTGTGTTCTTTTCCTAAACCACATTGATCCACTAGTGATATTTGTGTGTGTGTTCTTTTCCAAAACGACATTGATCCACTAGTGACATTTGCATGTGTATTCTTTTCCTGAACCACATTGATCCACTGGTGACATATTCATGTGTGTTCTTTTCCTAAACCACATCGATCCACTGGTGACATTTTCATGTGTGTTCTTTTCCTAAACCACATTGATCCACTGGTGGCTTTGCATGTGTGTTATTTTCCTGAACCACATTGATCCACTGGTGTCATTTGCATGTGTATTCTTTTCCTAAACAACATTGATCCACTCGAGTCATTGCATGTGTGTTCTTTTCCTAAACCACATTGATCCACTGCTGACATTTGCATGTGTGTTCTTTTCCTAAACCACATTGATCCACTAGAGTCATTGCATGTGTGTTGTTTTCCTAAACCACATGGATCCACTTGTGCCATTGCATGTGTGTTCTTTTCCTAAACCACATGGATCCACTAGTGACATTGCATGTGTGTTATTTTTCTAAACCACATGGATCCACTAGTGACATTGTTTGTGTGTTCTTTTGCTAAATCACATTGATCCACTAGAGTCATTGCATGTGTGTTGTTTTCCTGAACCACGTTGATCCAGTGGTGTCTTTGCATGTGTGTTGTTTTCCTGAACCACATTGATCCACTCGTGACATTGCATGTGTGTTATTTTCCTTAACCACATGGATCTACTCGTGACATTGAATGTGTGTTCTTTTCCTAAACAACATTGATCTACTACTGACATTTGCATGTGTGTTATTTTCCTAAACCACATTGATCCACTTGCGACATTTGCATGTGTGTTCTTTTCCTAAACCACATTGATCCACTTGGGACATTGCATGTGTGTTCTTTTCATAAGCCACATTGATCCACTAGGGTCATTTGCATGTGTGTTCTTTTCATAAGCCACATTGATCCACTGGTGACATTTGGATGTGCGTTCTTTTCCTAAACCACATTGATCCACTGGTGACATTTGCATGTGTGTTCTTTTCCTAAACCACATTGATCCACTTGATACATTGCATGTGTGTTCTTTTCCTAAACCACATTGATCCACTAGTGATATTTCTGTCTGTGTTCTTTTCCAAAACCACATTGATCCACTGGTGACATTTGCATGTGTATTCTTTTCCTGAACCACATTGATCCACTAGTGACATTTTCATGTGTGTTCTTTTCCTAAACCACATCGATCCACTGGTGACATTTTCATGTGTGTTCTTTTCCTTAACCACATTGATCCAGTGGTGGCTTTGCATGTGTGTTATTTTCTAGAACCACATTGATGCACTGGTGTCATTTCCATGTGTGTTCTTTTCCTAAACCACATGGATCCACTTGTGTCATTGCATGTGTGTTCTTTTCCTAAACCACATGGATCCACTTTTGACATTCGCATGTGTGTTCTTTTCCTAAACCACAAGGATCCACTAGTGACATTGCATGTTTGTTCTTTTCCTAAATCAAATTGATCCACTAGAGTCATTGCATGTGTGTTGTTTTTCTGAACCATGTTCATCCACTGGTGTTTTTGCACGTGTGTTATTTTCCTGAACCACATTGATCCACTGGTGTCATTGCATGTGTGTTTTTTCCTAAACAACATTGATCCACTCGAGTCATTACATGTGTCTTCTTTTCCTAAACCACAATGATCCACTACTCACATTTGCATGTGTGCTCTTCTCCTAAACCACATTGATCCACTGGTGACATTTGCATGTGTGTTCTTTTCCTAAACTACATTGATCCACTTGAGACATTCCATGTGTGTTCTTTTCCTAAACCACATTGATCCACTAGTGATATTTGTGTGTGTGTTCTTTTCCAAAACCACATTGATCCACTAGTGACATTTGCATGTGTATTCTTTTCCCGAACCACATTGTTCCCCTGGTGACATTTTCATCTGTGTTCTTTTCCTAAACCACATCGATCCACTGGTGATATTTTCATATGTGTGTTTTCCTGAACCACATTGATCCACTAGTGGCTTTGCATGTGTGTTATTTTCCTGAACCACATTGATCCACTAGTGTTATTTGCATGTGTTTTCTTTTCCTAAACCACATGGATCCACTGGTGTCATTGCATGTGAGTTCTTTTCCTAAACCACATGGATCCACTTGTGTCATTTGCATGTGTGTTCTTTTCCTAAACCGGATTGGTCCACTAGTATCATTGCATGTGTGTTCTTTTCCTAAACCACATGGATCCACTGGTGACATTGCATGTGTGCTCTTTTTCTAAACCACATCGATCCAATAGTGGCATTCCATGTGTGTTCTGTTCCTAAACCAAATGGACCCACTTGTGACATTACATGTGTGTTCTTTTCCTAAACCACATGGATCCACTAGTGTCATTGCATTCGTGTTGTGTTCCTTAAACACATGGATTCTCTGGTGACATTTGCATGTTTGTTCTTTTTCTAAACCACATGGATCCACTAGTGACATTGCATGTGTGTACTTTTGCTAAATCACATTGATCCACTAGAGTCATTGCATGTGTGTTGTTTTCCTGAACCACGTTGATCCACTGGTGTCTTTGCATGTTTGTTGTTTTCCTGAACCACATTGATCCATTGGTGTCATTGCATGTGTGTTATTTTCCTTAACCACATGGATCCACTCGTGACATTGGATGTGTGTTTTTTTCCTAAACAACATTGATCCACTCGAGTCATTACATGTGTCTTCTTTTCCTAAACCACATTGATCCACCACTGACATTTGCATGTGTGTTCTTTTCCTAAACCACATTGATCCACTGGTGACATTTGCATGTGTGTTCTTTTCCTAAACCACATCGATGCACTTGAGACATTGCATGTGTGTTCTTTTTGTAAACCACATTGATCCACTGGTGACATATGCGTGTGTGTTATTTTTCTAAACCACATGGATCCACTTGTGTCATTGCATGTGTGTTGTTTTCCTAAAACACATGGATTCACTAGTGACATTTGCATGTGTGTTCTTTTTCTAAACCACATGGATCAACTAGTGACATTGCATGTGTGTTCTTTTCCTAAATCACATTGATCCACTAGAGTCATTGCATGTGTGTTGTTTTCCTAAACCACATGGATCCACTTGTGCCATTGCATGTGTGTTCTTTTCCTAAACCACATGGATCCACTAGTGACATTGCATGTGTGTTATTTTTCTAAACCACATGGATCCACTAGTGACATTGTTTGTGTGTTCTTTTGCTAAATCACATTGATCCACTAGAGTCATTGCATGTGTGTTGTTTTCCTGAACCACGTTGATCCAGTGGTGTCATTGCATGTGTGTTGTTTTCCTGAACCACATTGATCCAATGGTGTCATTGCATGTGTGTTATTTTCCTTAACCACATGGATCCACTCGTGACATTGAATGTGTGTTCTTTTCCTAAACAACGTTGATCTACTACTGACATTTGCATGTGTGTTCTTTTCCTAAACCACAATTATCCACTTGTGACATTTTCATGTGTGTTCTTTTCCTAAACCACATTGATCCAGTTGGGACATTGCATGTGTGTTCTTTTCCTAAACCACATTGATCCACTGGGGTCATTTGCATGTGTGTTCTTTTCATAAGCCACATTGATCCACTGGTGACATTTGCATGTGTGTTCTTTTCCTAAACAACATTGATCCACTGGTGACATTTGCATGCGTGTTCTTTTCCTAAACCACATTGATCCACTTGAGACATTGCATGTGTGTTCTTTTCCTAAACCACATTGATCCACTAGTGATATTTGTGTGTGTGTTCTTTTCCAAAACCACATTGATCCACTGGTGACATTTGCATGTGTATTCTTTTCCTGAACCACATTGATCCACTAGTGACATTTTCATGTGTGTTCTTTTCCTAAACCACATCGATCCACTGGTGACATTTTCATGTGTGTTCTTTTCCTTAACCACATTGATCCAGTGGTGGCTTTGCATGTGTGTTATTTTCCAGAACCACATTGATGCACTGGTGTCATTTGCATGTGTGTTCTTTTCCTAAACCACATGGATCCACTGGTGTCATTGCATGTGTGTTCTTTTCCTAAACCACATGGATCCACTTTTGACATTCGCATGTGTGTTCTTTTCCTAAACCACATGGATCCACTAGTATCATTGCATGTGTGTTCTTTTCCTAAACCACATGGATCCACTGGTGACATTGCATGTGTGTTCTTTTTCTAAACCACATCGATCCAATAGTGACATTGCATGTGTGTTCTGTTCCTAAACCACATGGATCCACTAGTGACATTACATGTGTGTTCTTTTCCTAAACCACATGGATCCACTTGTGTCATTGCATGTGTGTTGTTTTCCTAAAATACACGGATTCACTAGAGATATTTGCATGTGTGTTCTTTTTCTAAACCACAAGGATCCACTAGTGACATTGCATGTTTGTTCTTTTCCTAAATCACATTGATCCACTAGAGTCATTGCATGTGTGTTGTTTTTCTGAACCACGTTCATCCACTGGTGTCCTTGCACGTGTGTTATTTTCCTGAACCACATTGATCCACTGGTGTCATTGCATGTTTGTTTTTTCCTAAACAACATTGATCCACTCGATTCATTACATGTGTCTTCTTTTCCTAAACCACAATGATCCACTACTGACATTTGCATGTGTGCTCTTTTCCTAAACCACATTGATCCACTGGTGACATTTGCATGTGTGTTCTTTTCGTAAACTACATTGATCCACTTGAGACATTGCATGTGTGTTCTTTTCCTAAACCACATTGATCCACTAGTGATATTTGTGTGTGTGTTCTTTTCCAAAACCACATTGATCCACTAGTGATATTTGCATGTGTATTCTTTTCCCGAACCACATTGTTCCCCTGGTGACATTTTCATCTGTGTTCTTTTCCTAAACCACATTGATCCACTGGTGACATTTTCATGTGTGTGTTTTCCTGAACCACATTGATCCACTAGTGGCTTTGCATGTGTGTTATTTTCCTGAACCACATTGATCCACTAGTGTTATTTGCATGTGTGTTCTTTTCCTAAACCACATGGATCCACTGGTGTCATTGCATGTGAGTTCTTTTCCTAAACCACATGGATCCACTTGTGTCATTTGCATGTGTGTTCTTTTCGTAAACCGCATTGATCCACTAGTATCATTACATGTGTGTTCTTTTCCTAAACCACACGGATCCACTGGTGACATTGCATGTGTGCTCTTTTTCTAAACCACATCGATCCAATAGTGGCATTCCATGTGTGTTCTGTTCCTAAACCAAATGGATCCACTTGTGACATTACATGTGTGTTCTTTTCCTAAACCACATGGATCCACTAGTGTCATTGCATTCGTGTTGTTTTCCTAAAACACATGGATTCTCTGGTGACATTTGCATGTGTGTTCTTTTTCTAAACCACATGGATCCACTAGTGACATTGCATGTGTGTTCTTTTGCTAAATCACATTGATCCACTAGAGTCATTGCATGTGTGTTGTTTTCCTGAACCACGTTGATCCACTGGTGTCTTTGCATGTGTGTTGTTTTCCTGAACCACATTGATCCATTGGTGTCATTGCATGTGTGTTATTTTCCTTAACCACATGGATCCACTCGTGACATTGGATGTGTGTTTTTTTCCTAAACGACATCGATCCACTCGAGTCATTACATGTGTCTTCTTTTCCTAAACCACATTGATCCACCACTGACATTTGCATGTGTGTTCTTTTCCTAAACCACATTGATCCACTGGTGACATTTGCATGTGTGTTCTTTTCCTAAACCACATTGATGCACTTGAGACATTGCATGTGTGTTCTTTTCGTAAACCATATTGATCCACTGGTGACATATGCGTGTGTGTTATTTTTCTAAACCACATTGATCGACTAGTGACATTTTCCTGTGTTTTCATTTCCTGAACCACATTGATCCACTGGTGACATTCACTACAAGAAATGTTTTCTGCAACCACTTGGCCCGACGGTCGTCGTAGAAGGTGCGTCTTCCGCGACGAAATTCTCGGCTCGGCCGTGGTTGATGGAAAACATTTTTTTCTGGTTTCACAGCCCTCTACTACAACCGAACTGCTCAAAATGTGGAGGAAGATCAGATGGCGCGTGGCAGAAGCAAGATTTTCGTTTCCACGCGCCATGTTGACTCAACGAAGTCTTTTGAGGCGTGTGGGTCCCGAACGTTAGTGTCTCTAGCGGACCATACTTTTCGGTCGCGCCTCCCTAATTTAAACTCGATAATGTTGCTCGATGCGTCTGTCGTTTAGCCAGGCTGCTAGGTTCCACATGTCAGCCCCTCATTAGAAGGATCGTGTGTATGATGGATTTTTTTCCTTCGCTCGCGCTACCCTGTTCCGAATTTGATAGCGCTGCTCGATGCATCTATCGTTTAAGCAACCTCCTGGGACCCACATGTCATCCTCTCATTAGAAGAAACGTGTGTATGATGGAATTGTTTCTCTCGCTGATGCTACCATGTTCCAAAGGTGATAGCACTGCTCGACGCATCTACCGTTTAACCAACCTCTTGAGCCCCCCATGTCATCCTATCATTAGAAGAAACGTGTGTATGATGGATTTTTTTCCTTCACTCGCGCTACCCTATTCCGAACTTGATAGAGATGTTCGATGCATCTACCGTTTAATCATGCTAATGGGCCCCACATGTCATCCTCTCATTAGGAGAAACGTGCGTATGATGGAATTTTTACGCTCTATCCCTCCGTCGTGTTCCGAACTTGATATCGTTGCTCGCTGCATCAGCTGTTTAAGCAGGATGGTGGGTCCCTTATGTCAGCCTCACATTAGAAGAATCGTGGGTATGCTGGAATTTTTTTCTTCTCTAGCACTACCCTATTCCGAACTAGATAGCGTTGCTGACGAATCTTCCATTTGCTTACGCTGCTGGGTCCCCCATTTCAGCCTCTCATTACAAGAAACCTATGCATGCTGAACTTTCTTCTCGCTCGTGCCTCCCTGTTTCGAACTGGCAACGTTGCTCGATGAAGCATCTATATAAGGTCGCGCTGCTGGGTCCCACATATCAGCCTCTCTCTAAATGAAACGTGCGTATGATAGACTTTTTTTGGCCATGTCCGCTGTTTTGACCTTGGCAACTTGCTGGGTCCTAGATGTCAACCACCTCTGTGCAGGAAACGTGTCTATGCTGGGTCCCAGCTGACAGCCTCTATTTGAAAGAAATGTGTGTATGTTGGACTATTTATTCGGGTCCTAGATGTCATCCTTAGAGTACAAAAAATGCTCATAAAGGCCGAATTAAAAAGATTCTAGGCTAACTCGGGGCAGATGCCCTATTCGTCATGGCTTAGATTCCATAGTCTCACTCCTAAATTGAATGGGCTATGGTTGGTGACCACAAGACCACGAAAAGGCCGAATTAGAAGGTATTGGGCTATGGGGCTGATAGGCTAATTTCATGGGCTATGCTTGTGCCTGTTGGGTCCGAAATGTCAGCTTCTCTATAAGTGCAACGTGTGCACGATGGACTTTTTTTGGCCACGTGCGCTGTTTTCACCGTGGCAGTTGTGTATGGTCTTACTGCTAGGGCCCTTATGTCAACCTCTCTGGCATGTTCTGGCTTGTGGGTCCCTGATGCAGCCTTGTACATTCTGTCTGGTGGGTCCCCGATGTGAGCCTCTCCGTACAAGTATTTAAACTTTTTTTTCAAACCCACCCTCAAAACAAACTCCAAGGACGCTGCATGTTGGTGGATCCGTGATGTCAGCCTCTCCGTAATGCAATATTGCTAGAATAAAAGACCTTCAAATCAAATAAACGTAAACTGAGTGTGTTGCCACTACAATAAAGATATTTATAGAATAAATATCATTAAACTTTTATTAGTACTACAATTTATGTATTAGTCTTCTTAAAAATATTTTGTTTGTCTATGTTTATCTCTTTTAAAATATAAAAGGGCAGCGCTCCTGGCATCTCAATTTATAAAATGACACATAATGGAGTATTTTCTTAAAAACATGGGTAGGTAGAGTGTTTTTTATTTTGAGAGGTGGGGGAAATGCCCAAAAGGCCGAATTAAAAAGACTTTGGCTATTCTACATAGGCTTCTCTACGTGGGTTATTCTCCATAGGCTATGCTCCCTGGGCTTCATTCTCAAATTTTAGTGGGTTGTGCTCAGGAGTCCCTTGACCCCTGAAAGCCCGAATTAGTATGTTCTCGGCTATGCTCCATGGGCTCCTTTCTAAAATTTCATTGGGGTGTGGTCAGCAGTCCCCTAACCCCGAAAAGACCGAATAAAATGTTGTGGGCAAAAGAGGGGTCGAATGAGCTACTAGATTTCTTCTCCTGGTTAATAAAAATTGCACTGTGATGTGCTCGGCCGGATTCGAAACAAAGACCTCGGAGAGGGAGGGGGTAAAACGATAATTATTTTTGGCAACTATTCATGTCAAAATTCAGCAGTACAGAATAAGGTAGAAAAATTGTCAACAGATTTCTAAGTTCATATTCAGGAGCACTTGACCAATTCAGCAGCATTTCAAAAGTGACCACTTCAGCAATACAGACAATGAAATACAATAGCAGTTTAGAGAGAACGAGTTTTTGTTTCAGCTCTAAAAACCTTGTCGCGCCATTAGTTTGTCCTTTTCACCAAACACACTCGATCATTGGAGCAAGAAAAACTGACTATCAAGTCTTCTTTGAGTACCTTCTTCTCACATCAATGCCTGTGTGACCCCCGTATGCAACCCAAAATGCCTAGGTCTCATCTAGATAGTGACACATCCATGTTTCAAAAGAAAGGTAACACTATCTACTGCCCTTGATTTAAACAAGTACTAGTACATCAGTATTAGTTCCACAAAATTCTTTAGTAATAGTAACGACATAACATTTGAGAGATTCAGTAGCTTTCCTGCTTGAAATTCAATAGTAGTATAGAGATAATAAGTTATTGTCCCATCTCAAAAAACCTTGGTGCACGATCAATTTGCCCTATTCTCTGAATAGGCTCGATCATAGGACCAAGCAAAACTGATGATCATGTCTGCTTCTGTGCAAATACCACCTCGTTTCGTTAATGCCTCTGTGACCCCCCATATGCAACCCAAAATGCCCAAGACTCATCTAGATAATTGTGACAATGCTAGGTCTCAAAAAAAGGAAGACAATCTGCTACACTTGATTTGAACAAGTAATAGTACATCACTATTAGTTCAACAAAATACTTTGATAATAGAAACAACAGAACAAAGGCAAAGCAAGACTATCTCCTGCTCTTGACCTAAACAAGTATTATTAGTATATAGTAGTACCAAATACTCCGTAGTACAAGAACTAGTACTATACTAGTATTACTATGCATCCAAAATCCACCCTCCAACACATAGAGATCCCTAAGCGGGTTAAATAAATATTGTGTCAATTAGGGATTCTCTCCCGCGTGCATATTGAGTAATGTAGGCTGGTAATATGAGATGGTTCACTCTAAACATAAAGGAATGTTTTTCCTCCGGATGATGCCCAACACCTCCCAGCTCCCAGGCGTGGAGGAATTGTAGATTGTATGGGTCCAAATCCCCAGCTCTATTGTCAGGTAATAGGTAGTGATCAGCACATTGTACAAGGGTGACGAGCATGAGTTTGGCCTAACGCACACGACTAATCCACTGATGTCGCCTGACTCACGCATGTCGAATAGTAGAGCAAATACCGTACCATCATCCCCTGAACCGATCTTCTCTACTCTCAACGAGCGTGGTGCCAACAGCGGCTGAGAGATGTACCTGGAGTTTCTAAAGGAAGTATGATTCAGCGGACAAAATTGCAGCATGCTAAATATTATAAGAAAAAAAGGATAAAGTAAATACGAGTGACCTGACTACGATAAAACATCTGTAGTACTCCCTCCGTTTCAAATATAAGATGTTTTAGCTTTTGTGAAACGAGTGTTATCTAGACCCCTTTTAGGCCTTGTTTGGTACTAGAGTTTTTGTGGGAATTAGTGGGGATAATCCCCTAGAGTATTGGATGAAACCTCTACCTTCACCCAATCCCCATAAAACCTCACCCACAGTCCACTAGGTATGGGTAGAGTATTGGGGATTGAGAAAAATGCACTAAAATTTGGGGAAAAGTGGGGGTAAATGGGGATTAAACTCACACAATACTCTAGTAGCAAATATACTTTTAAAAGTAAGTGGGGATTTGGGGTTTGGTGGGGATTATCCCCACAAATGCCCACAAAAACTCTAGTACCAAACAAGGCCTTAGTATATGGGTTCACTCCAAACTACACACAAAAAAGAGTCTAGATAAACTCGTTTCACAAAAGCTAAAACATCGTTATATATTTTGAAACGGAGGGAGTAGATACGGAGTACATGTGCAAGGCCATTATTTCAAAGGAAAAGGTACTTGATCTAAGCAAGTAGTGCTAGCTCCAACTACAGAGTGCCATGTCTGAAAGGAAATGCTCGACCATTGGAGCATGATAGACGATCAATGCTTGTGTGACCACCATATGGAACCCAAAATGTCCAAGTCTCATCTAGATTGCGACAAGGCCATGTTTCAAAAGAAAAGCAAGACTATCTACTGCCCTTGATTTAAACAAGTACAGTACATCAGTATCAGTTCCACAAAATGTTTTAGTAATAGCAACGACAGAACATTTAAGAGATTCAGTAGCTTTCCTGCTTGCAATTCAATAGCAGAATAGAGAGAATCACTTCTTGTTCTAGCTCAAAAAATAGACTCGATCATTGGAGCAAGCAAAACTGACAATCAAGTGACAATGCCTGTGTGACCCCCCATATGCAACCCAAATGCCCAAGACTCATCTAGATAAGTGTCACAATGCTAACTTTCAAAAGAAAAGCAAGACAAACTGCTGCACTTGATCTAAACAAGTAACAGTACATCACTATTAGTTAAACAAAATAGTTCAGTAATAGCAACAACAAAATTAAGGCAAAGAAAGACCATCTCTTGTCCTTGGCCTAAACAAGTACTACCAGTACCAGTATATAGTAGTACAAAATAGTCCGAAGTACAAGAACTAGTGATATACTAGTACTACTCTGCATCCAAAATCCAACCTCCAGTACACGTACATCCGTGGTATGTAGTGAAAGTGGGATAAAAAAATCTGAGGTAGTAGAATGGTCAATTTGGAATTCTCCCTCGCGATGGATGCATATTGAGTAATACAGGACCTAGGTCGTAGAAGTTTGAAGGTACACCACCATGGAATGCTTTTCCTTCTACATGACGCCAGGCACCGCCCTGCTCCTAGGAGTGAAGGAATTTCGCACTGCACCCTCCCAAAACCCAGCCTCTAGTGACAGGTGATAGAAAGTGAACTCCACATTTGTACAAGGGCGACGAGCAACCGTCCGGCCTGACACACACAACGGATATGATGATGTCGCCCACTCGAGCATGTCAAAAAGCACAACAAACACCGTACCATCATCCCCAGATCCGATGTTCTCTAGTATTGATGAGCGTGGTGCCGAAAACGGCTAAGAGATGAACCTGGGATTTCTAAAGGAAGTAAGAATCGGCGGACTAAGTTGCAGCATGCTACATACACATATAAGAAGTTCTCAGGGGCCTGAGATCTAGGCACTCCCAAGAAAAAATACAGAGCCATGTTTCAAAGGAAATGCTAGATCATCTCCAGCGTTTGATCTAAACAAACTTGAACGACAGATCATCATCAGAATCATGATGGTCATATTTGCCATCTCCCACATTGTGGATGCAAAATGAGTAATCCAGTGTGAACCTAAATTATGGTAATCTTCAGTAATCTTGATAGAGGCTGGCAACGCGCTGCTCTTTGGTTCGAAAAATAGGCTATCTTTGGCGAACTCCTCCAGGTCCTCTACAATCATTGAAGGTTTATAAAAGTGCAACTCCACCATGTACCGCGGAAACAAGCACGCCACCGACCTGACGCACTGGACGGATACGGCGAGGCCATAGTCGAGCATGTCAAATCGCACGGCGAACAATGTACCATTGTCCCTGGATACCATGGTCTCTAATCTCCATGAGCCACATGCTAGTAAAGGCTGAGAGATGTACCTGTGTTCCTCGCCGTAATGGAAACTCTACACTTTAATTGAGTGGGATTTTTCGAGGTGAGCGAGGAGCGCTGTGGGCGGGGCGATGAACTTGCAGCCAGGCTCTGTACGGTTGCATGGGCTATGCGGGCACGCCATCTTGTGGTTGAGGAAGTCGTGGAAGGCGACCAATGTCCCACAACCGTCATTGGGGCATCTGCTACCTTTTCCGCTGACAACTTGGCGGAGCAACTCCTTGGAGCATGTGGCCAGCTGGATGGTGCTAGTAGTGTCCATACGCATAGTGATTTCTCCGAAGGCATCATCTCTAACCTTTCTCCAGCCACCGTACCGAATGGTGTGCATCGAATCCTCCATTGCGTCCGGATGTACTAGGGGCGAGGGCAGATTCAAATATGATTGTTGGGTTTACTTGGAGGAGAGTGATGGAGGCCTGCAAGAACCGATGCAGCGGGCGAGAAATGGCTAGGAAAATTTAGGAACCGTGGTGCTCGAGAGGATCCAAAATGCGGCTAGCCAGCGTTAGCGAATGGGGATCACTGGAGATGGGGAAGATGGGAGGCTCTTTGAACGAGGGGTGTTAATTTTGCATGTTCCCTCGTCGGTCTTCTGTAGTGGATCGAGGATGCCTGCTGGGGTTATAGCTAGAGTGCTAGACTAGCAAGTTGTCACGTCCTAGCTCAGTATTGTATCGTCTCATTACGTAGACTGTGTTTTAGGAAAGGACGTGAACCCACATTTCTCTCCTCCCTAGATAGCGTGCACCGTAGAATCGCGTTTCTCGCACGTGAAGGATTTTAACCCACATGCCAAAATAAAAGGACGTCAATCCTCAAGCCAGCTCGCCCAACTCTAATAAATAGGACTATTAAAAAAATGTAATAATAGGTGAAGCTCAAAAAATAATTATAATTTTGAGCCACGTCCATAGAATATCCGTTGTATATTTGGTTATTATACTTTGTATCATGTATTAGTAATCAACCTATTAGCTACCTAATAGTACTATCCATGCTCTAGAGAAATGACGGAGAACATTCTAGAATTATTGAGAAGTGTGTTTTGAGGTTTGTGCATATCTTTTAGTGTGCTAAAGACTATCAATAGTATCTTCTAGATGCTTGAATGGATAGAATTAAGATCTAACGGTACTTTATGGACGTAGCTCGAAATTATAATTATTTTTAGGCTTCACCTATTATAATTTTATATAAACTAGTAAAAGGCACGTGCCACACACGTATATACTATATGAAATGTGATTTAACAAACATTAAGTTATTATAAACCAATAGCATTGTTTGAGAAAAATGCATACATTAAATCTATTAGTAATAACTATCTACACATGTTGAGAATACAACCTACTATGCTATGAATGTTTTTTGGGGGAGGGTGACACGATGGTTCTAAAACATGTTGGAGTTTGATCTAGGTAGTACACAACACGAATCTGCCTGCTCTAAACCATTGTATCTAACAGCCCAATGGACAGGATTGGTACTATGGATCCAATTCAAAACTGCTCCTGTATAGTAGTAGAGAAAAAATGATATGATATATACTTGTACTATCTAATTCTCACGTGCAAGACATGTGCAACTTACTAATCGATCATTGGATGTAGATTGACAGATTCCAACATTGCTAAATGTTGGATCTCTTACAAATTCAAGAAAGAATCTATCGCGCTTACTTGTAGTTCAAATTTGACCTACTTTTTTTAAATCGACATAAAGTTATTTGAGTGTATGGACATAGTTAGCTAATATATAGGGAAGCTTGAAACGTCCATGTTTTCTGAAAATCGGGTGGTGGCAGTATTTTTTTGACTGGGTGATACGTTGCAAATATATCTATAATTTTTGATGTTCCATGCTTGTTTTATATCTACTTTCTTATGTTTTGTCCACACTTTGAGGTATTTTTATACACTTTCTGGAACTAACCAATTGACAAGATGCCACAGTGTCAATTGCCTGTTTTTTGCTGTTTTTGGTTTCAAAAAAGCTAAAAATATATTCTAGGAATTGGACAGGACAAAAGCCAATATGCCTATTTTTCCCAGAGCAACATGGAAACACGAAGCAGAGACGAAATAGGGCACCGGGGTGGGCACACCCTATGGTGGCGCGGGATAGCCCTGGTGGCTCCACCAGGGGGTGTGGGCCCCCTGGCTACATCCTCGCCTCGCCTCTTCGCCTATAAGAAGCCCCCGATGAGAAAACCCTAAAAATCCGGGAGAAAGCCATGAAAACCTCCACAGCGTCGCCGCCACTGAAGAGGACATTCGGGGGACAGAAAGTCTCTGTTCTGGCACCCTGCCGGGACGGGGAAGTGCCCCCGGAGCCATCTCCATCGATCACCACCACCATCTCCATCGTCGTTGGTGACTCCCATGATGAGGAGGGAGTAGTTTTCTCTCGAGGCTAAGGACTCTACCGGTAGCTATGTGTTCATCTCTCTCTCTACACGTGATCTTATTGAGATCATGAGCTTTGTAATCAATAGATCTATTCTACACTCAAGTGCTTTAATCAATCTCTTCTTGTCCCCACGCGTGTGAAGTTGACAGTGTGCACACCGTGTGGCACTTTGGCTAAGGTTACATAAATACTTGTCATGAGTATAATTTGAGTTGGATGTCTCTATGAGATTGTGGTGTTTGTTGGAACCATCTAGCACTCAAGATGATAGTGAGGGATTATCTAGATGGGGAAAGACAACTTTGAGGTGTGCTATTATAGCCCTACCGTGGATTAGAGCTATCCAACAGAAGAGTAGTTTAGAGTAGAATCATAAAGAGATGATATTTATATGAGAGTGTTCACTGGTGAAAGTATGATCCCTAGGCCTTGTTTCCAAGCATTGAAACACCGTTTGCAACTAGATCTGTTACATGTTTGCTTGCTTCCATCTTTATTTTAGATTGCCTTTAGTCTCTTCCTACCCATCATGCTCTTTTCTGGCACCTTTACCACTTATAATTATCCATACCACTTGTATTTCACTATCTCTTCGCTGAACTAGTGCACCTATACACCTGACAAGTGTATTGGGTGTGTTGGGGACACAAGAGACTTCTTGTATCTTGATTGAAGGGTTGCTTGAGAGGGATACCTTTGACCACTTCCTCCCTTAGTTCGATAAACCTTGGGTAATCCACTTAAGGGAAACTTGCTGCTGTTCTACAAACCTCTGCACTTGGAGGCCCAACAACTGTCTATAAGAATAGAAGTGTGTAGACACCAAGCTATTTTCTAGCGTCGTTGCCGAGGAGGTAAGGTAAAAGGTACTCACATCCTCTGGCTACTAAGCTATCTTCTAGTACTGTAGCTGGTGTGTGCGTGCTCGAAGTTATTTTCTTTAGATTCTAGAATTATATCTTTTTATTTCTTGTTTTTATTTTCACTAGTTAGTCTTAATGGAAAACAACAACAAAATTAGAGAGCTTTTTAGTATTTTTCCTAAGGTAGAACATGAATGGTCTGAAAAGAAAATTAAAAAACCCATTGAAGTTTCTTTGGATGCTAATAGCAATGTTATTAGTATGAATGTTTTGAACACCTTTGTTACTAATGCTATGGAAACGTCTAAGCTTGGGGAAGTTAATTTTTATGAAAATGATCTTTTTAGTTCCCTAGCTTTAAATAAGAAAATTTGCTCTGATGATACTTTATCTCCCATATGTGGTAATTCTAATGATACTTGTGATATTTTAAATCCAGATACTAAAAGCATCCCTTTTAAAGTACCTATAAATTTTTTTGAACGTGTTATGAATAACTGTTATTTTGGAGATGGAACTGTCCATCCTGGTGATCATTTTCTCTTTATACACGAATTATGCGAGTTGTTCAAGTGTGCAGGTATTTCAATGAACCAAGTTAAGAGGGAGCTATTCCCTTTTTCACTTAAGGGCAAAGCAAGGGAGTGGTATGAGCTACTAGATGATCCTCATCATTTGGAGTGGAAGGAACTTTAATCTCTCTTTCAGTCTAAATTTTATCCTCCTCATGAAATTCATAAAGATAGGAATTACAGTTATAATTTTCATCCACATGATGGAGAAAGTATTGCGCAAGCATGGGGAAGATTGAAGTCACTAATGCTCAAATGTCCCATTCATGAGCTCCCCAGTAATATTGTTATTAATAATTTCTATGCAAGGCTTTCAGGACATTACAAGGACTATCTAGATACTTGTTTAGAGGGATCCTTAACAAGTAAGGAGGTTAAAGCTAAGTGGGATCTTCTTGAAACAATTCAAAGCAATACTGAAGATTGGTATAACGACAAAGGTAATGAACCAAGTATAAACTATGAGTATGATTGCATTAAGTCTTTCGCTGAAACTGGTGATTTTCAAGATCTTAGTGCTAAATATGGTCTTGATCCTCAAATTCTTATTGATTATTTTAGAGCCTTTGCTTCTCATATTAATGCTCCTAATGAAAAATGGGACATGTATCATGAGACTTTTAAAGACACTTGCATGGAAAATGAAATTGTTATTAATGATAGCAATAAACATGCTTAAACCTCTGAAAGTACTATTTCTTATAAGCATGTTAATTTTTGTGGAATACATAGACCTTGTGGAAAGAATAAAATTGAAGAAGAATATTATATCACTCACAGGAATGAAAAAACTAGAACGTGGTATAGGGCTCTAAATGATCTTGGTAAAAAAGTTTGTGCCCTCTATCCTTTTATTTGTGAACTTTGCTTTGAAGTGGGTCATTTCAATTTTCAATTCTTAGGCCATAATAATAGCCCTTCTAATCCAATGAGTACTGCAAATTTGTATTGTGATAACATGATCACTCCTAATCAGCATGATGAACTTACATTATTTTTGGGGTGTGAAGAATTATCAAGAAAAACTTCTTTGGTAGATATGAGTGCTTTTGATATGAATAGCGTCCTGCATGGTTGTCATCTTTATTGTATTGAGAATTTCCACACAAATACTTACATACAAAATATTATAAAAGATGAGATCTTACCAAAATATGACAGGACTAATATGTGTTTTGATCTTATTAATGAAAAGAGGGAATTCTGCAAAGTTTCTTCTATTGTCTCTAACAATAAACCAGGGTATATGGAGAAGATTCCTTTCAAGCCCCTCCCTCCTAAAGAGAAGAAGGAAAAGAAGAAAAGGAGGAGCAAAAGGAAAGAGGAAACGGTATTTTCCCCTAAGCATGTTGCTCCTATTATAGTTTTTGATGAGTCTGAACTCGATGATGTTCCTATGCTTGTTACCTATAGTAGTGATCATGATTGGGAAAAGAACACTTCTTTTGATATTGAAAATCTCTTCGGTACCAATTCTGAAAATGATGATATTAATAATTGTTGTACTATTAGTGTTATCCATGTTCCTTCCAATGATGATATCTTTACAAATGAACACACTTTGGAAGATAATTATACTATTACTTATGTTGATAATACACCTCCAATATATGATGATTACAATAATGAATATGATATTTTCAGCCACCTACTATTGAGGAGAAAACTAATTATGATTACAATATGCCTCCTATATTTGATGATTATGGTCATGAGAATAATAATGATAGCTATTTTGTTCAATTTACTCCCACTACAATTAATAAGAATGACTATGTTTATGTGGGGAGTATTAATTGTTTTATGCATGTGGCTCATGATAAGAATGTTTTATGTGATAGTTATATTTTTTATTTTTATTCATGATGCTACTGAAAGTTATTATGAGAGAGGGAAACATGGTTCTATGTATCTCAACAATATTAAGTTTCCCCTCTTTATGTTGAAATTTTTGAAGTTGCACTTGTTTTCCTTTCCTATGCTTGTTGCTTTGTGCTTTCATGACTTGTTTCTTTACAAGATTATTTTTCATAGGAAGTGCATTAGACTTAAATTTGTTCCATATTTCCTTCTTGATGCTCTCTTTTTCTTCAATTCATATTTCTTATGTGAGCATCATCGAAATTATCGTGCCTAGCTCAAAGGCGTTAAAGAAAAGTACTTCTTGGAAGATAACCCAATAGTTTTCCTGAGTCTTGGAAGTTATTACTTCTGTAATAACCTCTCCTTATCTTTTTCTTATTTTATTTTTATGCCAATAATAACCTCTAATGAGAGGGAAGTAAGATTTGGGGAAGTGTTGTCCCGAAACAGATTTTTGTGCCTCACTATAAAAATTCGTGAAAACTCACTGTATGTCAGATTGAGCTGTAATTTTCTGAATAAATCCCCCAGGTTGTTAGCTAACTTTTGTTAGTTCAAAACTTTTTGATTTGAGCAACATAGGGTAAAAATCGGTTTTCACCTTCTGGTCTGTTTTGACAGATTTCTGCCATTATTTGCATTTGCCTCTTTAACGATTTCTTTTGAGGTTCTTTTTGGTGAATTTTGATTTTTGAGGAATTGCTATAGTAGCTTGTTTTTAATGAAATTTTTGCTGTTTTAAAACTAAAACACAAAGGTTAATTATCTTTTGAATGCACTAATGTTGCTAATGAAGATTGTGTGAAGTTTTGTATGAAGGAAATTTTCAGTTGTAGGGAAACAATGATGTAATGAGATGAAGAATGGACAAAATATCAAGCTTAGGGATACCTCCCCGTGTCACCCCAAGAAATATTCAAGAGGTACAAGCGTCAAAGCTTGGGGATACCCAAGGTATCCCCTTCTTCATAAATAATTTTTTTAGATTTCTTCCAAACACTTCATTTTTATTGTTTCATGCACAATTGTGTTGTTCTTGGAGCGTCTTCGTTTTTGGTTTTAGTTTTGTTTGCTTAGTTTGCTTAAATAAGTTGGTTAGATCCCAGCACAACTTTTGGAGAGAAACACACTCTGCTTTCGTTGTTTAGAACACTCTAGTTTTCATTCTTATTGTTTTGTGAGTGTTCTGTTTTGCTAGCACTGTGTTTAGCCATAGTTTTCTTGTTCTTTCAGCTTAGAAATTTTTAGTTCTTCTTTTTGGATTTGTGAGACAAGCTCACTGATCTTTATTTATTATTATCTTTGTGAGTTATATCAAATAAGTTGATTGTTGTTGGAAGAGAGTAGAAAGCTTCATGCTTTAGTGGTACAAAAGGGAGCTTGTTTTGACTGTGGCTTAGACTTTATCATGTCATGCTAGATTTTGCTTTGACCTTATGCTTAGTGATTATTTCTATAGCATGGCTTGTTACAAAAAATTGAGATTGCTTAATGTGCCTTGAAAGAATCATGCGGTGTTTTAGCATCTAAAAGCATAATATTGTGGTATTCTCCTTTAATGCTTTATTTGGGTTGACTTGGCGCATGCTCACACCATGTTAAGACTACACCAAGTCACCATAGCCTCTATGATCATTTAGTTTTCGACTTGTAATATCACTTTATGCTTTAATTAATAATGTTTTGTCGCTTTGCATGATTATGGCCATTATTTCTCTCTTAGTTGGTCTCTCCCAGTATTTTTCTAGCCTCCATACCAAGTATGAGTTCCACTCATGCATCCAACTCCAAATAAAACCAAGTTATTCCAAAGATTCCACCATACCTACCTACTAGCATTTGGTATTCCAAGTATATTCATGTTTGTATCTACCTTCCGAATTGAACTTGTTATGTGAAAATTAGTGATTAAAGCTCTCACGAACTTGATGGCACACTTTAATTTTTCCCCCCTAATAAACTTGAACCATTGTGTCATCTATGTTGTATATGCTTGCACTTATACGTTGGGATTAGCAGAACCATGTTGTCATGGGGAACTATTTCAACATTGCACTTGTACATTGTACTCGGTTGATACCATGCTCTTTTGTTTATGGATGTCGTCGGTGTGAAATGAAAGGGGAGCTTGTAAGTCCATGGAGTTATGTATGTGTGTTAGAGAAACACCTGGGCCGCTAGTTTAAGCCATGCCTAATAATGGTGGAAACTTGCAGCATCACCATAGTGAGCAATCTATGAAGCATTCTTATAAAAAAGAGATAGAGATTGAGAAAAAGAAAAAGAAAAAAAAAGATGAGAAAAGAGGAAAGAGAGAAAAAAGCACCATTTCCCATGGTAAATAAGAAGATTGCTGATATGCTCATTGTCTGCTTGCCTTGTCATTTTGATTATGGGATAGCTCATGTATCATGTGCAAGGGGTATCCCGCTGATGGTTCTCTATGATACACATGTACTTACTATGACAAGAACTTTCTGGTAACTAAACTTGAGTAGCATGAGGGGCGACCCTCGTATTCAAGGGACACGAGATTGCCAACTTATACTTTGTCAAGAATATACTCCATAGTTTGTTCACTTTAACCTTAATCACTTCAAGATGCTTATGATAGGGGCAATGCGAGCTAAAATCTAATAAGTACCATAATTTTTGGAAGCTCTTTATGAGACTTGAATCCCTGCTTCCTTCCATGAAGGCCTTTCGTTTACTTTTATGTTGAGTCTCCATATTCTATCTTTATGCACCTATTGAGAGAGCATAGTGGCCATTCTTAGTTTAATGTGCATTGTACCAAGACTTGTTGATTGATTCATAACTTTGATATTGCTTGTTCTTAAACTATTTGTATCTCGCCCCCCTTATGAACTTTGAAGGTGTCCTATGCATTTATGTTTTCTTATACCATGAGGGACAAGCTGAATACCACTTTTATTATTATTTTCTATATGTGAAACAAACAAACATCTTTCAAAGCATTATTGTTCATGATTCTTTTATTTGTACCTTTTCATGTTATAACATAGTTGTTATGTCTTATTGCTAGAACTATATCTTTTATGCTATGTTAAAGTACTATGATCCCAGCTATCAATGTTCTACAAATACTTTGATCAAGATTATGATGGTGCATGTCACCTCAATTTTTTTTCTTTTTTATCACTTACCTACTCGAGGATGAGCAGGAGTTAAGCTTGGGGATGTTGATATGTTGCAAACTTATCTATAATTTTTGATGTGCCATGCTTGTTTTATATCTACTTTCTTATGTTTTGTCCACACTTTGAGGTATTTTTATAGACTTTCTGGAACTAACCTATTGACAAGATGCCACAGTGCCAGTGGCCTGTTTTCTGCTGTTTTTGGTTTCAGAAAGGCTAAAAAATGAATATTCTCGGAATTCGATAGGACAAAAGCCAATATGCCTATTTTTCTCGGAGCAACATGGAAACACGAAGCAGAGACGAAGTAGGGCACTAGGGTGGGCACACCCTATGGTGGTGCGGGCCATCCCTGGTGGCGCCACTAGGGGGTGTGGCCCCATGGCTGCCTCCTCGCCTCGCATCTTCGCCTATAAGAAGCCTCCCGATGAGAAAACCCTAAATAATCCGGGAGAAAGCCACGAAAACCTCCACAGCACCGCCGCCACCGAAAAGGAGATTCGGGGGATAGAAAGTCTCTATTCCGGCACCCTGTCGGGACGGGGAAGTGCCCCCGGAGCCATCTCCATCGATCTCTACCACCATCTCCATCGCCGTTACTGACTCCCATGATGAGGAGGGAGTAGTTCTCTCTCGAGGCTAAGGACTCTATTGGTAGCTATGTGTTCATATCTCTCTCTATGCGTGATCTTATTGAGATCATGAGCTTTGTAATCTATAGATCTATTCTGCTACTCAAGTGCTTTAATCAATCTCTGCTTATCCCCACGTGTGTGAAATTGACAGTGTGCACACCGTGTGGCACTTTGGCTAAGGTTACATAAATACTTGTCATGAGTATAATTTGAGTTGGATGTCTCTATGAGATTGTGGTGTTTGTTGGAACAATCTAGCGTTCAAGGTGATAGTGAGGGGTTATCTAGATGGGGAAAGCGAACTTTGAGGTGTGTTGTTATAGCCCAACCGTGGATTAGAGCTATCCAACCGGAGAGTAGTTCATAGTAGTATCATAAATAGATGATATTTATATGAGAGTGTTCACTAGTGAAAGTATGATCCCTATGCCTTGTTTCTAAGCATTGAAACACTGTTTGCAACTAGATCTGTTAAATGTTTGCTTGCTTCCATCCTTATTTCAAATTGCCTTTAGTCTCTTCCTACCCGTCAAGCTCTTTTCTGGCACCGTTACCACTTATAATTATCCATACCACTTGTATTTCATTATCTCTTCACCGGACTAGTGCACCTATACACCTGACAAGTGTATTTAGTGTGTTGGGGACACAAGAGACTTCTTGTATCTTGATTGCAGGGTTGCTTGAGAGGGATACCTTTGACCACTTCCTCCCTGAGTTCGATAAACCTTGGGTAATCCACTTAAGGGAAACTTGTTGTTGTTCTACAAACCTCTGCACTTGGAGGCCCAACAACTGTCTACAAGAATACAAGTGCGTAGACATCACTGGGTTATGTCCCAAAGGAGTGAGATGCTTCAATAATTAACATAGCTAGTGCATGTGTACATGTTACACCAAGGACTTTAAAAAAGTGAAAATTGCATCCAAGTCCATACATTTAGCACAAAGGACCCTACAATCAAGCAATTAAAGTTAGTAGTTGGGTCCTGCTCTTTCATCATGGAGCTGAGCCATGCTCTTCATAGTAGTACCAGTAAGCTGCACGTGCCTTTCACGTCAAACTCACATAATATATAGAAGCATGACATGTCATTAGTATATAACATTGTAATAGGTAAATCTTGAAATATCTATGAATTTGAGCCATGTTTCTAAAGTATGAATGTATATTTGGTTCTTTCACTCTATATCATGTAGAAATAAACGTTTATTAGCTACCTATTAATTGAAAATTCTAGAACCATGGTCTAGAGAAACAATCGAGAAGATTCTACAATGATGGATAAGTGTGTTTTGACGTTTTTCTACATATATATATCTTATCTTGTCTTACCACTATATAGTGCACGAATAACTTTGTATACTACATGAAATGTGATTTAACAAATGTGATAGGGGTGGCTCGATCTTCTCAGTAAGCGGATGGCGATGATGATGGTGGATGATAGATACCTAGCCTGCAGTTATGCACTCTCCCGCTCGAACCCTGATGCTGATCCAACAGCTCTCCAACCCTTTGGGGTATTCACAACACCACCCTCTTACGCACGTAGCCATCGACCACGAACGGTAGTTTGCAATCTAGTAATTCCGGATAGAACAACAGATCAGACTCAATTGAAGTAGTATAATTCAATCACAAGGTAATTCCATAGGTTGTAGATAGAAACAACTTGAAAATAGTTTTAACGTGGTCTAACATAATCGAGAGGGCATTCCTAGGATTATATGGCCGCTCAAACGTCCGAAAAAGACGAAACGAAAACGTGTCTGATACAGTCAGATCCGTCCGGATCTGAAGGAAACTTTTAGGGCCGGATTATCCGGTCTAAGTGGGCCGGATTATCCGGGGGCCGTACAGAACGTCACGCACGAAGTACTTAGCAGAATTCCCAAAGCAGGGCCGGATTATCCGGGGTGTGGGGATCGGATTATCTAGGGTCTTTAGACGTAGAAGTAATCATTGGAAAGATCTTGGAATTATCTATCCAACAATTGCTTATTTGCTTGATTTGGAGTTCGTATGAGGAATTCACGTCCTTTTCAATTTCAGGACTTTTGTCTATCCGAATTGAACGTACCTTCTCTTTGATGATCTCCCTTGCTTGTATTGCGCCTGCCTCCCTATTGATATGGGGTGGCCCGATCTTCTCGGCAAGCTCTTATCGATGATATGGTGGATGATAGATAACTAGTGCGTAGCTATGATCTCTCCCGCTCGATCCCTGATGCCAGTGCAACAGATCTCGAACCTTGTAGGATATTCACAACACCACACTCTTGTGCATGCAGCCGTGACCACGAACGGTAGTATTCAATCCACTAATTCCCAATGGAACAACACATCACACTCAATTATAGTTGTAGAATTCGAACACCGGGTAATTTCAAAGGTTCCATGAAAGAATCAATTGCAAAATATTGTAACGTGGTCTAAAAACCTAATCTATGGCGCCCCCATCTATTTATGAGTTCAGGGGGTGGCGGCCTATGGTGGAACCTGAGTTGGGTCCACCCAAAATGGATACAATCCGGCCACAAAGTGGCTCAGCCACAAGTTCTTCCGTGGCAGACTTTCACGCTGATTGTCTATCACGGCAGCCTGTCGTGGTAGAGCCAGACTCGGTTTTCCTGCCGCGGCAGCCTGTCGTGGTAGAGAAACGGGCCCTTTCTCTGTCGCGGCAGATAACTCCCTCCTCTTCTTGATATTTATCTTGGACAGCTCCTTGCGCTTCCTCCCTCTCCTCCCTCGCGCATTCTTCATTGATCAACACGCCTTGTTCCATTTGCTCCTCGCTCCTTGCTATGACTTCTTCTCCTAAGTACCTGATCATGCAATAGTTAAAAGACTTGGTAGTATAAAATTCTCATTGATTAAAACACCACGTTCATTAAGAAACAAGCTCACCTGTTGTTCTAGTAGCTTAGCACGAGCTCTTAAGATTGGTCCAATCCTTATCTCATTGGATTGATCCTTCATTGCAATTGGAGCATCTTCATTATCAATTGGGGTAGGTGTAACTGTTGGGATGTCCTCATCATCTCCCCCCCTTCAAAAGGCGTCGACCTCGATGCTCCAAGGTCTTCTCCAGCATATGGTGACACATCAACAACGTTGAAGCTGTTTCTAGCGCCACCAAAATACTCAATAGGTATATCAACTGAGTAGGCATTATCATTAATTTTGGCTAGCACCTTGTAAGGACCAGCACCACGTGGCTTCAATTTGGACTTGTGAAGTAGTGGAAATCTGTCATTGTGCAGATGCATCCAAACCATATCTCCAGGCTCAAACAACACTTCCTTCCTTGCTTGATTCCTTGCAGCAGCAATGTTCTTGCCTTTCTTCTTAATAGCCTCTCTAGTCTTCTCATGTATTTTCTTCACATAATCAGCACGTTTTGATGCCTCCATATCAACTCTATCATGTAATGGAAGAGGCAACAAATCAAGTGGCGTCAATGGCTTGAATCCATACACCACCTCAAAAGGACAAAGATGGGTAGTTGAATACACAACCCTGTTGTAAGCGAACTCAACATGTGGCAAACACTCTTCCTACTCGTTTTACCATGGTCGTTAGCAGCTGTGACAATGTTCTATTCACCACCTTCGTTTGACCATCTGTTTGGGGATGACATGTAGTACTGAACAGAAGCTTCATTCCTAGCTTCCCCCATAAGGTCTTCCAAAAGTAGCTCATGAACTTCACATCACGATGTCCCTGAAAAACAGGTTAGCAACATGCGACGCATCGTCGCTTTTGTAGCAGGCAATAAAATGAGCCATCTTAGAGAACCTATCCACTACCACAAATATAGAATCATGACCTCTCTGAGTTTTAGGTAGACCTAGCACAAAATCCATATAATGTGTTCCCATGGAGTAGTAGGTGCAGAGAGAGGTGTATACAAACCGTGAGGCTTCAGCTTGGATTTCGACTTGTGGAAAGTAATGCATCGGCTCACAAATATGTACACATCACGCCTCATCTTGGGCCAATAGAAGTGATCAGCGAGCATGAGCAACATCTTCTTACGCCCAAAGTGACCCATCAAACCACCAGCATGTGATTCCTACACTAAGAACAAACGCACTGATGATTCTAGAATACACAGTTTGTTAGCTCGAAACAAATATCCATCATGGATATGATACTTATCCCGTGCGTTTCTAATAGCACACAAACGAAATGGTTCAGCAAAATCATGGTCAGTTGCATAAAGTGCACAAATAGCTTCTAATCCAGGAATTTTAACATCAATATTGGTTAATAGCATATTCTTCCTAGATAGAGCATCAGCAACAACATTCTCTTTTCCCTTCTTATAGTTAATGATGTAAGGAAAAGACTCAATGAACTCAACCCATTTAGCTAATCTTCTATGCAAGTTTGATTGAGATTTTAATTATTTCAATGCTTCATGATCAGAATGTATGATGAATTCCTTTGGCCACAAATAATGTTGCCAAAGCTCAAGTACTCTAACAAGTGCATACGATTATTTATCATAGATTGAATAATTCAAACAAGCACCAGTCAATTTCTCAGAAAAATAAGCTATACGCTGACCCTCTTGCATCAAAACACCGCTTATGCCTATACCACTAGCATCACATTCAACTTCAAATTGCTTTGAAAAATCAGGTAATGCAAGTAATGGTGCAGAAGTAAGCAAACGTTTCAATGTATCAAATGCAATGTTTTGGGTTGCGCCCCATACAAAAGGAACACCTTTCTTTGTCAAATCATTTAATGGTGCAGCAATGGTGCTAAAATCTTTCACAAAGCGCCTATAGAAGCCAGCTAAACCGTGGAAACTACGCCCTT
This sequence comes from Avena eriantha, assembly GCA_910589775.1. Lineage (NCBI taxonomy): Eukaryota > Viridiplantae > Streptophyta > Magnoliopsida > Poales > Poaceae > Avena > Avena eriantha. The sequence goes on from OU342742.1 coordinate 312,163,274, forward strand.
ACCTTACATTCATTGGAGTAGGCCAATTCTGAATTGATTCAATTTTAGATTGATCTACCTCTACTCCATGCTTAGATACACCAAATCCTAGGAATATGACCTTATCTTTTGCAAATGTACACTTCTCAAGATTAGCATACAGTTTATAACACTTGCAAAACTTGTCTAATATGAGTGCAATGTTCAGATTCGTTGTGGCTGTATGTGAGTATATCGTCAAAGTAAACAACCACAAATGACCAATAAACTCTCTCAAAACACGATTCATCAAACGCATGAAAGTAGTAGGTGCATTAGTAAGACCAAACGGCATGACTAACCACTCATACAAGCCGAATTTAGTTTTGAAAGCAATTTTCCATTCATCCCCTTCTTTCATCCTAATTTGATGATAACCACTACGCAACTCAATTTTAGAGAAAACAACAACACCACTCAATTCATCTAGCATATCCTCTAAGCGTGGAATAGGATGAGGATATTGAATAGTGATGTTATTAATCGCTCTACAATCAACACACATGTGCCATGTACCATTTTTCCTAGGAACTAAAATAACAGGAACATCACAAGGGCTAAGAGTGACATGAATGTACCATTTATCTAGCAACGCTTGTACTTGCTTCTGAATTTCCTTAGTTTCTTTGGGATTAGTCCTGTAGGGTGCACGGTTGGAAAGTGTGGTGCCAAGAATCAGGTCCACTTGATGTTCTATACTACACAATGGAGGTAAACCTGCGGGTACATCTTCTGGAAACACATCCCCAAAGTCCTGCAAAACATAAGAGACACCAAGAGAAATAGCGGTCATGTCGTTAGAAACCAATACCTCACCCTTATACATGAGCACAAGCGGCATGGCTGTAGGATCCTCACGAAACTCTCTCATATCCTCTTTGGTGGCTAGTATCAATAACCCAGGCACTCTCTCACTTTTCGTTATATCACTCAATTTAGTCTCAATTACATCAGGAACAGCTGTCACACAATCTCGCCTAGTGGTAGAATCTTCCTTCAAGTTCACCTCTATCTTCTGGCGAGAATCATTCACAATATCCTGTGGTGTCATTGGCTGCATAGTAATCTTTTTCCCTTTGAATTCCAAGTGATATGTATTGGCTCAATCATTGTGTTGCACATGGCGATCATAGAGCCAAGGCCGACCCAATAGTAGGTGACAGACAGTCATAGGAATCACATCAAAATCAATAGAATCTTTGTATGGCCCTATTTGAAAATTCGCATGTACCATATGATTTACCTTCATCTCACCATTGTTTCTCAACCATCGTATGTAGTATGGCTTGGATGAGGTAAGTATGTCAAATTCAGTTTGGCACATAGTTCCTTACCTGCAAGAATTCTGCAGCTACCTCCATCAATAATTACCTTGCAAGCTTTGTTAGGTCCAACTAGAGCTTTTGTTTGGAACAAGTTGCAACGCTGGGATTCCTCAACCGGTTGCACACTAAGTACACGTGAAGATACGACAAGAGTTGGTGCACACTCAGCATATGCATCAGCACCATCCTCGCCGTCATCCATATCAGTGTCAGAAGCTTCATCTCCACTCTCTACTTCTCCTTGTTCGTTAACAAACATAACCTTGCTATTTGGACAATCCTACTTGTAGTGACCTCTACCTCCACAAGTATGGCACACCACATCATGAGTACGTGCCGTAGACATGTTGGAACCCGAGCTAGCAGCAGGAGAAGCGAGTTTCCGAGCATTAGAACCAAACGAAGGTGTACTTGCTAGTTTGGCCGATGGTGTAAACGGAGCAGCAGCTGGTGGCGTGGCTGTAGGAGGAGTAGATCTGGCCGAAAATCTGCTGGAGGATGGAAAGCGAGCACGTGACTTCGCCTCTTCTGCCAACTGGGATTCGGCCTCTCTAGCATGGTGCAATAGCTCATTCATGGTCTCATACTTGTGATAACGAACTATGCTCTTGATTGGTAACTTCAGATTGTTGAGCAATCGCTGCATGGTCATCTCAATGGACTCACGAATTTGAGCACGCTGCATAAGTATCTCCATCTCCATGTAGTACTCATCAACTATCATTGTACCTCGCTTCAATTGCGTCAATTTATCAAAAATTGATCGTAAGTAGTTGGTTGGTACGAAACGAGCCTTCATGATTTGCTTCATCTCGCGCCAATCCATCACAGGAAGTTCATTGTCCTCCCTCCTATGTTGCACAAGAGCATCCCACCAACGCAAAGCATAACCATCAAATTCAGATGCTGCAAGTTTTACCTTCTTATCTTCTGGATAGTCAAATAAATGCCAAAGTTTCTCAATCTTCAACTCCCATGTGAGGTAATCTTCAGGATCAATGGAACCATCAAACTTGGGAATTGAGAATTTTGGCTTGCCCAAACCATCATCAGTAGGTTGGTTGAGCACACGCTAAGCACGCCCAAGAGGGGCAAGCCCACGGCCACGAGCAGGTACATGGACAGGGGGAATAGCACGTGCCCTACCAACATGTGGAGCAGCATCCACAACCCTACCCTCATCAAAATCATCAAAGGCATCATCAGGCTGTGGTTCTTGCCTTCTATGTATGGCAGTTGTCAAGCCCTCAATGGAATGCTGCAAAGTGGCGACAATAGCATTGAGTGCAGCCACTTGCCTTTGGATAGTATCTACTGCTCCGATATTCTGATCCAGCCTCATATTTATGTCTTGGAGATTCTTGTCAATGCCATCTGTGGTGTTAGTAAACACAAGTGTCAAATGAAACCCCAAAGCCTCATATTCACGCCAATTGACAAGCTCCTCATCCTTCTTTTTCTGCGACACAACATCACCATCACTAGTAGACATGATTAGTAGGTTAGTGCAAAAATCAAAATTTGTACGGTGGAAAACTCTCGCAACTCACTCACAACAAATAAGAAAGGAAATCTTACCATTCCAATGTGAATAGAGATACTCTAACAGACAAGATAAACGACTGATGCAATGAAGTGATGAAGTGAATATCAAAGGTATAGAGAACGATTGCAGGGCACACAGGTTATTTATTGTGGAGCTATAGGTATGGTATCCTATCTACACCGCAAACAAGTCCTAGTGTTGATCGTACAAATACCCAAGAAACAGACACGTGGAGAAAAATGTGGCAATACAACTATGAAGGGTGTTGCACTACACTCGAGAGACACTAGCAAAGCTCAAGGTAAACAGGCACAAGATTGCTCAATCTACCGGTGCACAAAGATATCACTAGGCCTCTTGCTCCAATTCACTTTTTTCCACAATTTTTTTCTTTTTCTTTTGTATATCTATCTTTTTTGTTTATACTTTTTCTTTTGCTATATTGCTTTTTCTCTTTTTTTTGATTTTATAGATATCACACGGCCAATTACAAAGTACAGCACCAAAAATCCTAAGAGCATCATATAGGAGCGGAAACTAGTCTCAATGGGCAAGTTCCTACACCTATGTAGTAGATTGGCTATGGCTAAGGGTTTTGGAAAAGTGCAAATTGATCACACTTTGTAATTATGGTGTCGTGGCGGAAAAACAGCTCAAAATCCTGTCGTGGTAGAACAAATCCTGCCGTGGCAGAGCGGCGGCAGCAAAACAGGCGAAAATCGTGCGGCAGCAGAGCGGTGGCAGCGCGCGGCAGAGAATCGCACAGAAAACATACCGTGGCAGAGCGGCGGCAGCGCGCGGCAGAAATAGTGTGCCACGGCAGAATTGCTGGCGGACTCGGTTTCGCGGCAGGGAAAGTGGGTGTTTCCGTGCCGCGGCAGAATCGGCAAGGACTTTTTTTTAATTATAGCGAACCGACTCGGCCTGGAGTAAAACACGGGGACTCGAAACCTAGACCGGATCTGCTAGATGGCGTGGAAGAACATGTGATGAACACGACTATAAAGAAGAAAACAATGAAAGAAAAACTAGATCTAGACTAATTGATGAAAATGACCAGCAACTATGACTCGTCTATGATGTAATCTAGGCTATGGAGAATCTTTTTGTGGGGCTCTTTTCTGTATAGGACGAAAACACTTTGTAATCTATGGATGGATTTGTGGTTTGCTTACTGAGGCAACGAGGAAATATGATACCAAGATGATATTGCTCACCGAGTAAACCCAGCGCTCTGATACCAAGATGATATGGGGTGGCCCGATCTTCTCAGGAAGCTCTTGTCGATGATATGGTGGATGATAGATAACTAGTGTGTAGCTATGATCTCTCCCGCTCGATCCCTGATGCCAGTGCAAGAGATCTCGAACCTTGTAGGAGATTCACAACACCACACTCTCGCGCACGCAGCTGTGACCACGAACGGTAGTATGCAATCTACTAATTCCCAATGGAACAACAGATCACACTCAATTATAGTTGTAGAATATGAACACAGGGTAATTTCAGAGGTTCTATGAAAGAATCAACTTCAAAATATTTTAACGTGGTCTAAAAACCTAATCTACGACACCCCCATCTATTTATGAGTTCAGGGGGTGGCGGCCTATGGTGGAACCCGAGTTGGGTCCACCCAAACTTGATACAATCCAGCCACAAAGTGGCTCGGCTACAAGTTCTGCCGTGGCAGACTTTCACGCTGATTCTCTATCGCGGCAGCCTGCCGTGGAAGAGCTAGACTCGGTTTTCCTGCCGCGGCAGCCTATCGTGGCAGAGAAACAGGCCCTTTCTCTGCCGCGGCAGAGAAAACCCTCCTCTTGTTGATCTTTGTCTTGGACAACTCCTTGATCTTCCTCCCTCTCCTCCCTCGCGCATTCTTATTGATCAACACGCCTTGTTCCATTTGCTTCTCGCTCCTTGCTATGCCTTCTTCTCCTAAGTACCTAATCATGCAATAGTTCAAAGACTTAGGTAGTATAAAATTATCATTGATTAAAACACCAGGTTCATTAAGAAACAAGTTCACTTGTTGTTCTAGTAGCTTAGCACGATCTCTTGTGATTGGTCCAATCCTTATCTCATTGGATTGATCCTTCTTTGCAATTGGAACATCTTCATTATCAATTGGGGTAGGTGTAACTGTAGGGATGTCCTCATCACCTGTCCTCCCTCATGCCTTCATGGATGATCATCACGTCTGGCTCCTCTTGATGCAGTGCTTCTCCTTCTTGTGCCATGCTTGTCTCCTTAGTGAACTTGTGCATACATAAATGCATAGACTTAGGCAGTATAAAATTCTCATTAGCATAAACAACAGATTCATTTAGGAGTGAATTCACCTATTGTTCAAGTAGCTTTGCACGAGCTCTAGTAATTGGTCCAATCCTCATTTCATTAGACTTATCCTTGACAGCGACATCAACATCTTCATTAGGAGTTGGAGATAGTAAATCAGTAGGGATGTCCTCATCATCTCCCCCTTCAAAAAGCATCGACCTCGACGCTCCAAGGTATTCTCAATCATATGGTGACAAATCAGCAACGTTGAAGTTGTTGCTAACTCCACCAAACTCAGCAACAGGATATCAATCGAGTAGGCATTAGCATTTATCTTGGCTAACACCTTGTAAGGACCAGCACCACGTGGCTTCAATTTTGACTTTCGAAGTAGTGGTAACCTATCCTTGCGTAGATGCACCCGTACCATGTCGCCAGGCTTGAACATAACTTCCTTCCTTGCTAGATTCCTTGCAGCAGCAATGTTCTTGTCTTTCTTCTCAATAGCCTCTCGAGTCTTCTCATGAATCTTCTTCACATATTCAGTACATTTTGATGCCTCCATATCAACTCTCTCATGTAATGGCAAAGGCAACAAATCAAGTGGCGTCAATGGCTTGAACCCATACACCACCTCAAAAGGACAAAGCTGAGTAGTCGAATGCACAACCCTATTGTATGCAAACTCAACATGTGGCAAACACTCTTCCCACTCCCCCATATTATTCTTGATCATAGTCCTCAACAATTGTGACAATGTTCTATTCACCATCTCCGTTTGACCATCTGTTTGGGGATGACATGTAGTACTGAACAAGAACTTCATTCCAAGCTTCCCCCATAAGGTCTTCCAAAAGTATCTCATGAACTTCACATCACGGTCAAAAACAATCATCTTGGGTAGTCCATGTAGTCTCACGTGTCCCTAAAAAACAGGTTAGCAACATGCGACGCATCATCGCTTCTGTGGTAGGAAATAAAATGAGCCATCTTAGAGAACATATCCACTACCACACATATAGAATCATGACCTCTCTGAGTTTTAGGTAGACCTAGCAAAAAATACATACTAATGTCTTCCCATGGTGTAGTAGGTGTAGAGAGAGGTCTATACAAACCATCATGCTTCAACTTTTATTTGGACTTGTGGCATGTAATGCAACGGCTCACAAATCTGTACACATCACGCCTCATCTTGGGCCAATAAAAGTGATCAGCAAGCATGAGCAATGTCTTCTCACGCCGAAAGTGACCCATCAAACCTCCAGCATGTGATTCCTGCACTAAGAACAAACGCAATGACGATTCTGGAATACATAGTTTGTTAGCTCTAAACAAATATCCATCATGTATATGAAACTTATCCCATGTGTTTCTAAGAGCACACAAACGACATGGTTCAGCAAAATGATGATCAGTTGCATAAAGTGCACAAATACTTTCTAATCCAGGAATTTTAACATCAAGATTGGTTAATAGCATGTTTTTCCTAGACAAAGCATCAGCAATGACATTTTCCTTTCCCTTTTTATATTGAATGATGTAAGGAAAAGACTCAATAAAGTCAACCCATTTAGCTAATCTTCTATGCAAGTTTGATTGAGCTTTCAAATATTTCAATGCTTCATGATTAGATTGTATGATAAATTCTTTTGGCCACAAAAATGTTGCCAAACTTCAAGTACTCTAACAAGTCCATACAATTATTTATCATAAATAGGATATTCAAGCGAGCACCAGTAAGTTTCTCAGAAAATATGCTATAGGGCGACCCTCTTGCATCAAAACGCCACCAATGCCTATACCACTAGCATCACATTCAACTTCAAATTGCTTCGAAATATCAGGTAATGCAAGTAATGGTATCAAATCCAATATCTTGGGAAGCGCCCCATACAAATGGCACACCTTTTTTAGTCAAAACATTCAGCGGTGCAGCAATAGTGCTGAAATCCTTCACAAAGCGCCTATAGAAACTAGATAAGCCGTGGAAACTACACACTTGACTCACATACATGGGAATAGGCCAATTCTGAATGTACTAGGTGCATTAGTAAGACCAAACGGCATAACTAACCACTCATACAAACCAAATTTTGTTTTGAAGGCAGTTTTCCACTCACACCCTTCTTTCATCCTAATTTGATAATAACCACTATGCAAATCTATCTTACAAAAAATAACAGCACCACTCAATTCATCTAGCATATCCTCTAAGCGTGGAATAGGATGAAGATATCGGATAGTGATGTTATTAATAGCTCTACAATCTAAACACATGCGCCATGTACCATCTTTCTTAGGCACTAAAATAACAGGAACAACACAAGGGCTAAGAGAGACACAAATGTACGCTTTATCCAGCAACGCCTGTACTTGTTTCTGTATCTCCTTTGTTTCTTCAGGATTGGTCCTGTAGGGTGCACGGTTCGGTAATGTGGCACAAGGGATCAAGTCAATTTGATTCTCAATGCCACTCAATGGAGGAAATCCTGCGGGTACATCTTCTGGAAACACATCCCCAAAATCCTAGAAAAGAGAAGAGACACCAAGAGAAATAGGGGTCATGTCGTTAGAAACCAATACCTCGCCCTTATACATGAGCACAAGCGGCATGGATGTAGGATCCTCACGAAATTCTCTCATATCCTCCTTGGTGGCTAATATCAGAAGATTAGGCACTCTCTCACTTTTCATTATATCACTCGATTTAGGCTCAATTACATCATGAACAACTGTCACATTATCTCACTGAGCTACAGAACCATCCTTCAAATTCACTTCTATCTTCTGACGAGAATCATTCACAATGTCTTATGGTGTCATTGGCTATAGAGTCATCTTCTTTCCTTTGAATTCCAAGTGATATGTATTGGCATGTCCATTGTGTTGCACATGGCGATCATAAAGCCAAGGCCGACCCAATAGAAGATGGCAAAGAGTCATAGGAACCACATCAAAGTCAATAGAATCCTTGTATGGCCCTATTTGAAAATTTACACGTACCATATGATTTACCTTCATCTCACCATTGTTGCTCAACCATTGTATGTAGTATGGCTTGGGATGAGGTAAATAAGTCAAATTAAGCTTGGCACATAACTCCTTACTTGCAAGATTTCTGCAGCTACCTCCCTCAATAATTACCTTGCAAGCTTTGTTAGGTCCAACTAGAGCTTTTGTTTGGAACAAGTTGCAACGCTAAGATTCATCAATAGATTGCATACTAAGTATGCGTGAAGATACCACAATAGTTGGTGCACGCTCAGGAAAGGCATTAGCATCCTCGCAATCATAATCAACATCATCATCAATCTCATCTCCACTCTCATACTCACCTTGTTCATTGACAAACATCACCTTGCGATTTGGAAAATCTCTCTTGTAATGTGCTCTACCTCCACAAGTATGGCAGTCCACATCGTGAGTACGTGCAGTTGACATATTGGAACCCGAGCTAGCAGCAGGAGAAGCGGCCTTCCGAGCATTGGAACCAAAAGAAGACGTATGTGCAGATTTGGCCTATGTTGGAAGATGGCTAGCAGCCGTTGCCGGTGGCGCCATAGGTGGCAGTGTACATCTGGGCGCAAAACGGCTGGTAGATGTAAACCTGGCACGTGACATAGCCTCCTCAGCTAGCTGTGATTCGGCCTCTCTAGCATGGTATAATAGTTCATTCATAGTGGTGTACTTGTGATGACGAACAATACTCTTGATTTGAAGCTTTGTTGTGGGGATACCGCCGGGTATGGTCACGTCTGGGTATAAAGGCCGAGTTAGCCGAGGTACGGCACGGTCAAAGAAAGTGCAGGCCGAGTCACTTCAAGGCAGGCCGACTTACGGAGTAACCCGTCCTGCGGGGCATCTTCCTAGAATTAACCCGACCGGCATAAAATATATGTCGGCCATATTTGGCTATCCATTATGTAGATACCCTTGTAGACAGGTTAACCAAGCGCTAGCCGGGCTACCACTTAGCCTCCAAGAGAAGGAAGGAATCTCCCGCTGGTCAAAAGGTAGCCTTTGCTAGTTGTAGCGTGAGCGAAGAAAAGCAGAGGGAATGACCAGCAGGGCATGGGCGACCAAGATGACGCAATCCGTGTCGGCTGACGTAGCCCATGTCTGGTGACGCTTAAAGGCATGGATTACGTAGTGGGTTACGTCCATAGTCCGGACGAACCGTTAAAGAGAATAAAGAAGCATCTAGCTTTAACCAAGGGGCATATTCGAGGAATATGCTGCCACGTGTGCCCTAACTTTGTAACCTAGGCTCCCCTATATAAGGAGCACCAGGGCCTCCATAGAAGCAGATCGATCGTTTTCTCTGTCTAAGATAGATCTCTAGAGCAAAGTTGTGGGGAGTAAGAGACCTAGTCTCCTTCTCACGAACAGCTCAAGGAGAACTTGTAACCACAATTGATAGAGGAAATACAACAATACCTGTGTGTGGAATCACCACGCTATCCCTCCCTGGATTCCCCTAGCGCTCATCGACCCCATCTTTAGCCTATCCATGGCATCCGCCGTGCCACCACCACTAAAATTGGCGCCCACCGTGGGGCTCGCGGCACTAGCAGGGGTGAATCCGGACGGGAAGCATCTCCAGCACCGGCGAGCATGTCGTCTCCGGCCTGGTTCAGCGTTTTAGAGCGCTGGACTATGTCAGCGATAATGCTGGGAGCTTCGGCAGGTGTCCTCCTCCGCGCAACGGCCTCTTCATCAAGCTTGGCGCGCACAAGATCTACGTCGGCGTGGATGAATCCTGCGTTCATTCGCGGCACGTCATCGAGGGAGGCGAACCGCCTCTCAGTGCAGCTCGTGGTGTTCGTATCACTCACCCCGCTAGTAGCATTGAGGTCATGATGGCTGCGCCGTACGTGGGAGCAAGCAAGGTCCTGGCGCCAGACCTGGCAGTCATGCCAAAATAGGCAAGGTTTAGGTTCCCACCCTTAGAAAGGCCAGAGAATGTACTCCAACAAGCAATAGATAGCCTAGCGACACCAATAGCTCTTGTGGTAGATCCGGCTCAGGGGCAAGCTGCGTTGGAGGAGACTAGGTAGAAAATGTTAGTTGGTGCGAAGAAGGTAGTGGAGTTACAGCAGTCATTGAACATCACTTTGAGGGAATATGCAAAGGCAAACTGCATAGATGGGGTGAAAATCCGAGGTAGAAACCTGATTACAGAGATTTACAAAGAGTACGAGCCTAGGCCGGGTCAGACAGCCACCATTGTAACAGGAGGGCTGGAGAGGTACAGAACCCCGGTGAAGAACCTCAGGGCGGCAAATGCAGCCGCATCCGAGTTAGAGGGTTTAACCAGAGAGGCCCGTGAAAGGCAACAGGAGAGCTTGAACCACTTGCTGATAGTCGCTTGCCAGTAAAAAGAAGAAATGAACAAGGCAAACCCGGCACCACTCGGAGCATCACATGTGGTTCATTTGGCCAGAAATAACCCGGCAAAATCCGCCGGAGCTGCATCATATTTGGGTCATAACCCCAGGAGAGAAGAAGTAGTAAATTCCGGGAGAAGAGACAAAAAGATGGTCCCCTATGACCCGGTGAGAGCTAGAGAAGACAAAGCAGTACAAGTTGATGAGGATCGCCATAGTACCAGCCGAGGTAACCGCGACCAAGGCAATGCCAGTCAAAGGAACGTTGCCAACGGTAATGCCAAACAGTGTTATCCGGTGGGGCAGGACAAAATGCACCTCGGTAGCAACAACGACAATATGCACCTCCGCAGGAGAGAAGTGCTGGTCAAGCGATACAACATAAGAATGCTCATCCGGATCAAGGAAGATACAATGATGGTTATTAGGCGATGGTCAATGATGCATACCCAAGACCGGAGCACCATGTGATTGGCTCAAGGTTGGGAAGCAGAAACTTGCAGCCAGATGATGCGAGGCTAAAGCTGGACCAGATTTACATGTCGCAGATGATCGAAGCACAGGGATCTACGGGCCCGGCGTGTTTTGTGCCACGGATCATGAGAGAGTCACCTGTGCCGAATTTCCAATTGGCAAGAGGAACAAAGACCTATGATGGAAGCACCAAACCCGAGGATTGGCTCACTGGTTACACAACAATAGTCAAGATCACAACAGGAAATTTGAGATGGCCAGTGAGGTATGTTCCCCAGATGTTGGAAGGACCTGCGAGAGTTTGGCTAAAACCTTGCCGCCTGGAAGTATCACCTATTGGTTGGATTTCGAGGAGTTGTTTGTCAACAACTTCTCAAGCACCTACAGGAGGCCCAATAGGCCACAAACTTTGGCCTTATGCCGACAGAGGCCGAATGAGCCTAACTGAGATTTCCTGACTCGATGGTGCAATGTGTGTAACTCATGTGAGGGGGTAATTGAATCATAAGCAACTGCGTGGTTCGCCTAGGGCTGTAGATATGGAAGTATGTTGTGGCAAAGGTTACAGCGAGATATGCCAACCACTTTGGCTGAGATGATCCGGGTCGCGGATTCATATGCTTTCGGGGACCCAACTCAACCCCTGCTAATGTCAAGCGATGCGAATGAGGAGTATTACAACCGATATGGCTCCGAGTCATCAAGAAGAAATGATTTCTAAGGAAAAAGAAGGGACGAGCGTCTAGATTATAGATATAACTCGCAAGTGCCAGCGGTAGAGCGAGATTAGCCCAATGCCGGAGCCGGCCAACACCAGAAAACTGGAGGCCAACAATGGCAGCAAAAGGGTGAAGGCAAGAAGCCCTAGACCCCGGAGTAGAAGAAGCAGTGGGATGAGCGCAAAGATCGTCATAGGTATACGTTCGAGTCTATGTTGGATCAACCTTGCAAATTTCATATGCCAAATCTGAATAGCTCGGAGGATCATATGACCCGGTAGTGGGAGTGGATGAGTAAGCTAGAACAGGGTAGTTCGGGGAATTCTCAGGCACCTCGAAACGAAGCACCTTGGAAAAAAGCACCTCGGCAGCCATTACTAACAGGGGGAATGGACAACAACTGATGTAGCCTCCACCTCCACCGAGATATGAAAATCAGGAAAGGAGGGATGTTGTGCATCAAGTGCATAATAACCAGCAGCAAGACCAAGGTTACCATGCAAATAAGGGACGAAACGACTAGAGGGAGCATCACCAAAGTTACTACGTATTTACCATGAAAGAAACTGACCGGAAAAGCTTGCAGCACTGGCATATGGAGGCAAATGCGGTAATGCTGGCGGTGGTGAGGTATATGCCTTGGTCGGATCAGGAAATTACGTGGAGTATCAAGGATCACTCGAAGCTCATGCCCAGTCCAGGGACCTACGCATTGGTCCTGGATCCGACGTTCATCGGGCCGAATCTTAATGTGATGTTTTCCAAGGTGCTGATAGATAATGGGACTAGGATTAACATCATGTACAAGGATACCATGAACAAGTTGGGGATATCAGAGAATATGCTCCAAGCTACGAGGACCACCTTCCATGGCATTGTGCCTGGTATCTCTTGTGAACCAATTGGTAAGGTATGGGTTGATGTGCTGTTTGGTACAAGGGACAATTGCCGGACTGAAAATTTGGAGTTCGAGGTAGTAAACTTGGAAAGCGCTTATCACGTGTTACTTGGCAGGCCCGCACTGAACAAGTTCATGGAAAGTACCCATATCAGTTACTTAAAGATGAAATTTCCCGGACCAAGGGGAGTGATAACCATAACCGGGGACTTTAGGCGGTCTATTGAATGTGCGTCCACCGGGTCTAATCTAGCCGAGTCACTCGTGATTGCTCAAGAGAAGAGGAAAATAATGGAAGTGGCTGAACTAGCTCAGTCCGCACAGCAGCATATGCCGGCCCTAACTAATCTGCATGGTAGTGTGTCATTTCAAGCAACCAAGGACACTAAAAGTGCCAATTGATGATCGGTTCCCAGAGCGCACCGTAACCATTGGTGCCGGGTTAGGCGACAAATAGGAAAGCGAGCTTGTCAACTTCCTCCGTGAGAACCGGGATATCTTTGCCTGGTCCACACATGATCTGCAAGGTGTGTCGGGGGAGTTGGCCAAGCACTCTTTGAATGTGAGACCCGGGGCAAAGCGGGTGAAGCAACCTCTTCGGTGCTTCGTCGAGGATAGGAGAAAAGTCATTAGAGATGAGATAGCTAGGCTCTTGGCAGCCAGATTTATCATGGAAGTACTTTACCCGGATTGGCTCTCTAATCCGGTGCTGGAGGTGAAAAAGAAAGATGATCCGAATGTGGCAGTGGTATGGCGTATGTGCATGATTACACGAACCTGAATAAGGCATGTCCAAAGGATCCATACCCATTGCCAAGGATAGATTAGGTCATAGATTCAACTGCGGGGTGTGAGTTATTGGCATTCATAGATGCATATTCTGGTTTCCACCATATACCCCTGAATCCGGATGATCAAATAAAGAATGCATTTATCACCCCGTACATGGCTTATTGCTATCACACTATGCCGTTTGTATTATGTAATGCAGGAGCAACGTACCAGCAATGCATGCAAAAATGCTTACATGACCAAATAGGTCGAAATGTACAACTCAATGTGGATGATGTGGTGATAAAATCTAAGGAAAGCAATATGCTCCTTGATGATATCTGGCAGACATTCGCCAACTTAAGACGGTTCTGAATGAAGCTAAACCTAGAGAAATGCACTTTTGGTATGCATGCAGGGAAATTACTCAGTTTTCTGGTGTTCGGACGAGGTATTGAAGCTAACCCGACGAAAATCCGGGCTATAGAAAGAATGGAATTACCAAAATGCCTTAACAATGTGGAGAAGTTCACTGGTTTCCTGGCATCGTTAAGCCGGTTCGTATGTCGGCTGGGAGAGAAGGCCTTGCTCCTCTACCAGTTAATGAAAAAGGCAGACAAATTTACGTGGACACCGCAAGCAGACAACGTGTTTCGAGAATTAAAAAAGATGTTGTCCTCTGCACCAATCTTAGCCGCACCATTACCCAAGGAGCCAATATTGCTCTACGTAGCCGCGACAAATCGAGTCATAAGTGCAGTAATTGTGGTGGAGCGTGAAGAGGAAGGAAAATCAGTGCTGAGGTCAGTGTATTACTTGAGCGAAGTGTTATCGGCTTCAAAACAGAACTACCCTCATTATCAAAAGATGGCGTATGGCGTGTATATGTCGGCCAAGAAACTCAAGCACTACTTTGAGGAACACCCCATCAAAGTGATATGTGAGGCACCCATATCAGAGATTATGAGTAACAAAGATGCTAGTGGACAAATAGCAAAATGGGAAATTGAGTTGGCCCCATATGCACCACAGTTCGACAAAAGAGATGCGATCAAATTGCAGGTTGTGGCAGATTTTTTCGTGGATTGGGCCGATATGAAATACGAACCACCTTTGCCGGACTCCAACTATTGGTGAATGCATTTTGATGGGATAAAATTGAAAGAAGGACTAGGCGTTGGAGTAGTACTTACCTCACCCAAGAAAGATCAGTTGAAGTATGTCCTTCAAATCCATTTCAGTGCCTCGAACAATGTTGAAGAATATGAAGCACTTGTGCATGGGCTCAAAGTGGCCAAAGAAGTAGGGATATGTTGGATACAGTGCTTTGGAGACTCGGATTTTGTGGTGCGGCAAGTTTCTGGAAATTGGGATGCCTTGGGTGGCCCTTTATAGATTCCATGTTCAAAAGATAAGATTTTTTCGAGTGATATGAATTCCATCACGTACCTCGGATTGAAAATGAAGCGGCTGATACACTGTCCAAATTGGGCTCATCCCGGCAACCAATCCCGCCAAACGTTGCTTTGGAACGCTTGAGAAAACCATCTATTACCCCATCGCCGGAATCCGAGTCAATCTATATCCCGGCTCTCTCCGGGTCAGAGGCTACACCTATGGAAATAGACTGGGGGAACACTTCAGTAAACCATGGGACATCTTCGGTGAACCCGGGAACTGCATCACCAAACCCGAGGACTGTTCAGCTAAACCCGATAGGAGTTATGTCGGTAGAGGCAATGGAAATAAATTAGGAAAATTTTCCTATCCAAGCCATACCCGCTTGGGCCAAGCAAATATTTGACTTCCTAAAAGAGGGAACCTTGCCGGATGATGAGGTACTCTCAAGGCAACACCACATTTCTTCTTGTTTTTTAATGAGCTTACCTCATGGGTGGCTTTGATGTCATTGCTCAGGCGCACTATATTATTCACGTTAGCAGAATAGTGGGTTCCCAAAATTTTGTTTTAAACATAAGGCTGAACATCCCAGCCATAGTGATTCAATAATTATCGATAAAGGAGATTTATTTATTGGATGGCTGAGTGGTTGACTCCACATGTCATTATCATGTACTCCCTCCGTTCAGAAATATAAGACATTTTAGCTTTATGAATCGAATGTTTCTAGACGTCATTTACTTTATAGGTTCGTAGAGGTTCGAAGTGAACCTTTACACTAAAAGGCGTCTAGATACATTTATTTCACAAAGCTAAAACGTCTTATATTTCGAAACGGAGAGAGTAGACATGATTTTTGTTAGGAAGGGCAAAACCTAATGAATGCTGATAGGAAGGCTAGGAAATTGGAAATTGTGTTCCATTGGTAAACCTTCGCGCTCCTCTTCCTAGAATCGGATTTTAGCAATTCAATACAAAAAGGTTGTTGGACATGCTCCAAAACTCAATAATTTTTCTTTTTAAATAAGAACAATAGTGATTAGCTCGAATAATTAATTGCGGTCTATGGCTGTTGTACTACTATACTTCATAGAATATGCTATGTGTGCATGACCGAACAACGTTCGAATAACCTGAAGGAAAACGTGGCCGCATTAATGAATGAGCGCGAAGTAAGGATGGCAATTGGTAGGGTATGAGTAGGGTAGAGCAATATCATACCCACTCCCGTTTAGTTAATGGGTAGAAAATTTGACACATACCTGTACTCGCGGGTACAAAACTTTACCCATGCTTGTACCCATGAAAAATATCGAAGTTTAGAAGTCACAGTATCATACTCTTCCCTAGGTTGCTTGGCCCCATAGGTTGTAACTCTATAGATAAGTTTTACTACTATGTCAGTTTAAATGGGTAGGGTATGGGTCTATCTACTCATGCACGTACCCATGACTTAACAGGTTAGGGTTTGGGTATCACCCATGGGTATAAAATTTTGCCCAGACCCTACCAACATGGGTACAGTACTTGCGGTCACTCGTGGGTAAAATTGCCATCCTTAGCGCGAAGGGACAATAAGAGTTGTGAGAACAAAGTACTTGTGGGGCTTAGCAACTTTCACATTTTTTCGATGAAACCACCATTGCTTCTTATGTTATGAGTGGTTTGATGGCGTCCCTCATACGCTAGATTATTCACATTAGCGAAATAGTGGGTTTCCATATTTTTGTTTAGAATAGAAGTATGAACACTCCCAACCATAGTGATTAAAAAGTTATCAATAAAGGGCGCTTTATTTTTTTAAAGCTCGGGGCACTTTATTATTACACTCGATTTCCCATACCACCGGCCTACCATTCTATTATTATTATTTGGACTATGGATAAATTCAAATTCAATCAAGTTAGTTGGGGATTTAATCGTAATTCTCGGGCTCACTACCTGTCTTGGTGACAACATCTTCATACGCATCATCATTGATGAATAGATATAATACGGAAATATATTAATGCAATAGTATTTTAGTGCCTACCAAAGTAATACTTCAGTTTTCTCTTTTCTCAGTTTCTTCAAAATGGAGTCTAACCTCTTTCTCAATTATTAAAAAAAAACATAGTTTTGGAGAATACTTCAATTTAAACCCCTATTATTTGTTGGAAGAAAACACTAAAAGGTATTCAATAGTTCAGTTTATTCAGAAATCAAAATGTTGTCTAAATAATTTAAAAATACTTTGATGCCAAACTCGGCCTTAATATCTGAATCGAGCCAATCTAGGCCATGGATGATCAATAGTTAGATGCAAAATGGCCAAATGGGCCCTTAATTTCTGAACAGAGGCAGTATGGGCCATGGATGATCACCGATGTAATTGTCAGCCTTTGATTCCAGGAAGTACAGCTTACCAATTTACTACTACTTGGACTATACATAAATCTGAATTTAGTCGAGCGGGAAAATCTCCCTGATGAGGACATCCCTATAGTTACACCTACCCCAATTACTACTGATGATGTTCTAGCTGCTGCAAAGAAAGATCAATCCAATGAGATAAGGATTGGACCAATTACAAGAGCTCGTGCTAAGCTACTAGAATAACATGTGAACTTGTTTCTTAATGAACCCGATGTTTTAGCTAATTAGAATTTTATACTACCTAAGTCTTTGAATTATTGTATGATCAGGTACTTGGGAGAAGAAGGTGTAGCAAAGAGCGAGGAGATAATGGAACATGGCGTGTTGATCAATGAAGAATGCGTGAGGGAGGAGAGGGAGGAAGCGCAAGGAGCACACAAGGTTGAAGATCAACACCTGGTGGAAGACGTCTGCCGCGGAAGAGAAACGCCACCATTCTCTGCCACGGTAGGCTACCGTGGCACAGAAGCAGCACAATCGGCTGCCATGGTAGGCTGCCGCGGTACTAGAACCGCGCCCAAGTCTGCCACGACAGAGTCCTAAGGCTGAACCCCTTATGGGTCAGTTTGTACCTTAGTTTGGTGGGACCAACTAGGATCCCACCTTGGCCGCCGCCCCTAGACTCTTAAATAGATGGGGCGCCACACTAGTTAGGTTTATACCATGTTAAAATATTTTGGAGTTGTTTCTTTCATAGAACCTCTGGAATTAGTTGTGATCAATTTTACCAACTGCAATTGAGTGTGATCTATTGTTCCACTAGGAATTAATAGATTGCAAACTACCATTCGTGGTCGACGGCTGCATGCACAAGGGTCTGATGTTGTGAATATCCCACTATTCGAGAGCTATTGCATTGGCATCGGGGTTCGAGCCGAAGAGATCATAGCTACACGCTAGTTATCTATCATCCACCGTCATCATCGACAAGTGCTTGCTGAGAAGATCGGGCCACCCCATATCATCTTGGTATCATATTTCCTCGTTTACTCGGTGAGCAATCCACAATCCATCCATAGATTAGTTCGTGTTTTTAGTCCTATACAGAAAAAGGCCCACAAAAAGAGTTGCCATAGCCTAGATTACATCGTATTCGAGTAATTGTTGTTGGTCGTGTTGCTCTTTTAGTCTAGATCTAGTTTTGTTCTTCATTTTCTTCTTGTTCTAGTCGAATCCACCATATTTTTCTGCCGCTACTAGTCAGATCCGATCCTAGGTAGGAGTCCTTGTTATTTACTCTTGGCCGAGTTGGTTTGCATTTAAAAAAAATTTGCTACCGATTCTGCCGTGGCACGGAAAGACGCTATTTTCCCTGTCGCGAAGTCTGCCGCGACTCGGACTCCTGTCGTGGCACGCCTTGCTCTGCCACGCGCCAGCTCGCTGCCACTGCCTGCCGCGACACGGTTTTGGCCGACTTCTTCTGCCGCGACACGCCTTTGCTCGGACGCGCGCCAATTCCCTTCCGCCGCTCTGCCGCCGCTCGCTTTAATTATCCTATTTATGATAAAGAATTGTATACACTTGTTAGAATACTTGAAGTTTGGCAATATTATTTGTGGCCAAAAGAATTTGTCATACATTCTGATCATGAAGCATTGAAATATTTGAAAGCTCAATCAAACTTGCATAGACGATTAGCTAAATGGGTTGAGTTTATTGAGTCTTTTCCTTACATCATTCAGTATAAGAAGGGAAAGGATAATGTTGTTGCTGATGCTTTATCTAGGGAGAACATGCTATTAACCACTCTTGATGTTAAAATTCCTGGATTAGACAGTATTTGTGCACTTTATGCAACTGACCATGATTTTGCTGAACCATATTGTTTGTGTGCTCTTAGAAATGCATGGGATAAGTATCATATACATGATGGATATTTGTTTCAAGCTAACAAACTATGTATTCCAGAATCGTTGTTGCGTTTGTTTTTAGTGCATGAATCACATGCTGGTGGTTTGATGGGTCACTTTGGGAATGAGAAGACGTTGCTCATGCTTGCTGATCATTTTTATTGGCCCAAGATGAGGCATGATGTGTATAGATTTGTGAGCCGTTGTATTACATGCCACAAGTCGAAATCCAAGCTGAAGCCTCATGGTTTGTATACACCTCTCTCTGGACAAACTACTCCATGGGAAGACATTAGTATGGATTTTGTGCTAGGTCTACCTAAAACTCAGAGAGGTCATGATTCTATATTTTTGGTAGTGGATAGGTTCTCTAAGATGGCTAATTTTATTTCTTGCCACAAAAGCGACGATGCGTTTGATTTTTCTAACCTGTTTTTTAGGGACATCGTGAGATTACATGGAGTACCCAAGACGATTGGTTCTGACCATGATGTGAACTTCATGAGCTATTTCTCGAAGACCTTATGGGGGAAACTAGGAACAAAACTGCTATTCAGTATTACATGTCATCCCCAATCAGATGGTCAAACAGAGGTGGTGAATCGAACATTGTCACAGCTGCTAAGGACTATGATAAAGAAGAATCTGCGAGAGTGGGAAGAGTGTTTGCAACATGTTGAGTTTTCTTACAATAGGGTTGTGCATTCGACTACTCAGCTTTGTCCTTTTGAGGTGGTGTATGGTTTCAAACCATTGACACCACTTGATTTGTTGCCTTTGCCATTACATGAGAGAGTTGATATGGAGGCATCAAAATGTGTTGAATATGTGAAGAAGATTCATGAGAAGACTCGAGAGGCTATTGAGAAGAAAGGCAAGAACATTGATGTGCAAGGTATCACGCAAGGAAGGAATTGTTGTTCAAGCCTGGAAACATGGTATGGGTGCATCTCCGCAAGGATAGGTTTCCACTACTTGGAAAGTCAAAATTGAAGCCACGTGGTGCTGGTCCTTACAAGGTGTTAGCCAAGATTAATGATAATGCCTACTCGATTGATATACCTATTGAGGAGTTTGGTGGAGTTAGCAACAACTTCAACATTGCTGATTTCTCACCATATGATGGAGAAGACCTTGGAGCGTCGAGGTCGATGCCTTTTGAAGGGGGGAGATGATGAAGACATCCCTATAGTTAAACCTACCCCAATTACTACTGATGATGTTCTAGCTGCTGCAAAGAAAGATCAATCCAATGAGATAAGGATTTGACCAATGACAAGAGCTCGTGCTAAGCTACTAGAACAATAGGTGAACTTGTTTCTTAACGAACCTGATGTTTTAGTTAATGATAATTTTATACTACCTAAGTGTTTGAATTATTGTATGATCAGGTACTTGGGAGAAGAAGGCGTAGCACGAAGCGAGGAGCTAATGGGACATGGTGTGTTGATCAATGAACAATGCACGAGGGAGGAGAGGGAGGAAGCGCAAGGAGCACACAAGTTTGAAGATCAACACCTGGTGGAAGACCTCTGCCGCGGCAGAGAAACGCCACCATTCTCTGCCACAGCATGCAGCCGTGGCACAGAAGCAGCACAATTGGCTGCCACGGCAGGATGCCGCGGCACCAGAACCATGACCAAGTCTTCCACTGCAGAGTCCTGAGGCCGAACGCCTTATGGGTCAGTTTGTACCTTAGTTGGGTGGGACCAACTCGGATCCCACCTTGGCCGGCGCCAGACTCTTAAATAGATGTGGCACCACACTAGTTAGGTTTAGACCAAGTTAAAAGATTTTGCAGTTGTTTCTTTCATAGAACCTTTGAAATTATTTGTGATTGATTTTAACAACTGCAATTGAGTGTGATTTGTTGTTCCACTGGGAATTAGTAGATTGCAAACTACCGTTCGTGGTCGATGGCTGCATGCGCAAGAGCGTGGTGTTATGAATATCCCATAGGGTTCGAGAGCTATTGCATTGGCATCAGGGTTCAAGCAGGAGAGATCATAGCTACACGCTAGTTATATATCATCCACCATCATCATCGACAAGTGCTTGCTGAGAAGATCGGGCCACCCCATATCACTCCCGCTATCCAATGTTTCAAACATCTTGGAATCCCCCTTCTAGCCCTAGTCAAGTCGGTTCGTTGAGGCTTCAATCGTAATTTTCCCGTTCGGTACCTCTATAGCCTCGCCCCTACCACCGACCCCCACCCCCACACCCACACACAATCCTCGCCCCTAGCTGTGCAAGCCCTGTAGAAAAACCCTAGATCTACCTTCACTACCTTTGATCCAATTCACCATCGTCGCCGTGCACTGCACTAGATCTGCTGCACCGACCCACTCTCCTGGCACGCCGAACACATTCCTACTGCCAAGAATCTGCTTCTTCACCGCTGTCGTCCATCGGTCGAAGGAACCCCTGTTCTGCTTCACCTCACCCACAAGCACCGCAACTGCCGCACCCTCGACAACCTCAACGTCACCACCCAAGATTCGTAGGATGCCTAAATGTTGTCGTGACCGAGGTAACCATACATCCTTGGAGTTTGGTAATATAAATATGTAGTAGTTAACTATATTTTGTACTGGTGCTACTTTTGTAGTAACTTATAAGTACTATACTTGTTACTTGTATCTTCCTATATAATTTTTTGTAGTCAGGTTTAACTGTAAGGCATTCAACTGCAATTTTGTATGTCATGGCGAAATATGAGTCAGCCAACGGTTAACACATTTGTTTCCATTATCTACTTTAGTACGTGGCCATATGTGATGCGGTTATAATTTCTCTCTGGCTTGGTGTTGGCTATGGCAATTATAGTTATTTCTTGCTTGATGCTTTTGTCCTATCTATGCAATACACGTTTACATTCGTTATACTGCTTCCACTAAGATGTCTGTTTCATTTACTTCTTCTTACCCCACTATTCCTAACCGTTTGTTGTTGTTACGCAATGAACAGGTGTAGTTTACACTAGAAATCGTAGAATGAATGGCCCCTATAATCTCGTAAGTATCTATTTCTTTTGTATCACTTCATGCTAACATCTGTGAGACTTGGACCTTTTTATGTTTACTATTCGCTTTGCCATTATGTAGAGGACCAACACTAAATTATGGAGACCACCAGTCCAATTACTTGATGCAGCGGGCATCATCGACGAACATACCTGTAACCAAATTAGCAACCCTGAGACTTTACATAGAGATATTGTAAGTATGCCCCCTTTTTAAGGTTTAAGTCCCCTAGTGTCATGCCATTGAATCTAGTTGAGTTGTTATTTTTTCGGAGGCACTAGGGTGATTATAACAAGGCCAGAAATGCAACAGAATCCAATATAACAGAAACGGAAGGATCATAAGCAACCGTGCACTTCAAATCTCACTCTGGTATCTACACGTGTATGGCTGTTTTAATATGAGGCACATGATAGTACACTTTGTCTTTGGACATACAATCAAAAAAATTAAACATTCTAACTGTTCGATAGATTATTTGACCATTTCTCTAAAATGATTTAGCTAGTCTATTATAGGCACATGTCTGCATGAGATCCTTGTGTTGAGTGCTTACATTGCTATAACAGACCAAATAATCTTTTGAAAATCTTTGAGAATGAACATGGTAGTTTTGTTTCTTTGTATGATGTTGTAACTTCTTTTATCTTAGTTTCAGCCTTCATCAAGTAGAGCAGTCATTTCACAAGGCAGAAGTGACAGTTGCACGCTATCTCATCCCTCTATGAAGTCAACTGTTCCAGTTATTCTAGAAGAAAGATATGTATGATGCCCTGTCATTACTAATTTCTTTGTTTCTTTTAGCAAAAGGACTGATGTGAAATTCGTTGGTTTTTGTTTTCCTTAGTAATGATGTTACTTTTTTAGGTTACAAATATAAATAGGAAGGCAGATTAGAAAACAACTACCTCGAGTGTACATCTGTTTGGATAGAGCAGCACTGACAGTGCGTATTGCTCACGTAGCTACACGATCTCGACTGCTCCATACATTCCAGCAGAAAGAGTTTTTGGTGCTGCACTCTAAGATTCACTTTATGTAGTTGGATAGGAAGCCAACAAAATAGATGCAGTAGTCTCCATAGCAAGGAAGCAGTTATCTGAGTTGAAAAACATGCAAGCTTTGACGGAGAATCTACTTAATAATATCCTTAACAAGTCTCATGTTAATCCCGTTGTTACATGTGAGGCAACACGAGCTTCCTAAAAGGAATATTTTTGAAACTGATATTATATTGTTTATAAGCTGTGTTGTACTCCGATGATGCTTTACAAGCTATAGATTTTTCAGGACTGTAAAAATTTACTAGTTTTCCAGTTATAAGTTTTTTCCATAGTTCTAGAATTTATTTAGCATTTTAGAGAACTTGTGTTCTTTGTTTATCCCCCTTTATGTCCTGGAAATGGATCTAAGTTAGATAGCCTTAAACAGTAGCAGGCCCACAACGTTTTATCATTCCTTGATGGGCCACCAATCGACAGTGACGGGCCTACACTAAGGCCATTATATGTAGAATATGACTACAAAAGAACAAAATAGTAAATGGCCAGAACAGTTAAATGCTAGAATAGTGAAAGGCCAGAACAGTGAAAGGCTAGAACAGTGAAAGGCCAAAATAGTACAGGAAAACTATAGGACACCATAACAGTAACATGCTGGAAATAGTGACAAGGCCAGAATAGTAGGAGGCCAGAACTTTAGCAGGCCAGAAATCTCGTAGCCCTTTTATGTGAATGAATAGTCGAAGGCCGGAATAGTGAATATATAGAACAGTAAAGGGCCGTAAATGTAGAGGGTTGTAAGGGCCCATGATGGGTGCAAGAAAGTGATGGGTCGATAGTAGGCCTTAACAGTAACAGACAGACTTGGCCCAAGCTGAGAATGGGCCGCATAGTATTGGGCAAAGGTGGGCCTTCTGTAGACTAAAATAGTGTCTGGCCTAAAAGTTCATGCGCCACGGGTGGCTGCACTAGTAGGCCCATTTCAAATAGTGCTCCACGAAACAGTCACATGCCTTCTTCTTATTGGGCTCTCCTCATGGGTCGTCCCACTTAATATTTATGAAGCCTTGTCTAGGCCTGGCTTCTGCCATGGTTTCTCTGACCGTTAATGGTAGTAACTGGGCATTAATAGTGTTCGCCATGTGGCATCTTGCATGACGTCAGCAGTCGACAGGGTTGGCGAACATATCTACGATGGAACAAGTTTTTGTGGCTGAAGGGTGCGATCCGCCACGGACAGAAAAAACCATGGTAGATTCTTTTGTTGCGGGGCTTTTACCACAATGGGCATCCATCGTAGAAGACTTTTTAGCCACGAAAATGGGCCTTCAACCATGAAAATCATCCACTGTGAAAGCCAACTTTTCTTATAGTGATTTGCAAGTGTGTCCTTTTCCTAAACCACATTGATCCACTGGTGACATTCACATGTGTGTTCTTTTCCTGATCCACTGGTGTCATTGCATGTCTATTATTTTCCTGAACCACATTGATCCGCTGGTGAAATTTGCATGTGTGTTATTTTCCTAAACCACATGGATCCACTAGTGTCATTGCATCTATGTTCTTTTCCTAAACCACATGGATCCACTAGTGTCATTGCATGTGTGTTCTTTTCCTAAACCACATGGATCCACTTGTGGCATTGCATGTGTGTTCTTTTGCTAAACCACATGCATCCACTAGTGACATTGCATGTGTGTTCTTTTCCTAAACCACATGGATCCATTGGAGTCATTGCATGTGTGTTATTTTCCTAAACAACATGTATCCACTTGTGACATTTGCATGTGTGTTATTTTCCTAAACCACATTGATCCATTAGTGTCACTGCATGTGTGTTCTTTTCCTA
Source organism: Avena eriantha (assembly GCA_910589775.1). Classification (NCBI taxonomy): domain Eukaryota; kingdom Viridiplantae; phylum Streptophyta; class Magnoliopsida; order Poales; family Poaceae; genus Avena; species Avena eriantha. Next base: position 312,188,237 of record OU342742.1, read on the forward strand.
AACCTCATGGATCCACTGGTGACATTGCATGTGTGTTCTTTTCCTAAACCACGTGGATCCACTGGTGACATTGCATGTGTGTTCTTTTCCTAAATCACATGGATCCTGATGGGGATATGCCAAATGGAGTATGCCTAGCAGGATGTTTCGAGTGGGCCAAGGCATCTGCGAGTGAACCTACAGGACGGAGACTGGAATGCGACTAAGAAGAAGCCTGGCGACTAGAAGCCCAGTCGGATTATGTCAAATCCTCCGAGTCGTTAACTGACTCGGTTGTATATCTATAAACCCTAGTGAGGTACGCCCTATATAAACCTCCCTAGGGTACTCTTTGTACTTACGTTCCATCATACACCCCATCCAAGCAAATCGCTGCCTAGCCACCGAGCTGGCCACCCCTGTAACCCACTCACCGATAATACAATCTAGCTGGAGTAGGTCTTTACCCTATGGGGGCCGAACCTGGGTAAACTCATGTGTGTCAGCCCTCATCTCGCTCCGCAGATGGTTGCTCCCTCTTGCCCTCAATCTGATTAATCGCTACCCCTGGTAGCGACTGTCGTGGTCATTCTCACGATAGTGGCACCCACCATGGGGCATGGTCGGTCTGGCCTGAGTTTTGTGGAGAAACCATATTCGCTAATCGATCGGCCGATCACCACCGGCCGTCTGATTGCCAGCAGCGGGATCCTCCAGATCCTGCCCAGCAGCTACATCCCGGCATCGCGCCTGATCAATCACAACGCGGTGACCCTGATCGTCATCATCAACCTGTTTGTCGGATTCACGGATGTCATCGACCCAGCTAGAACCGTGATCATCAATGGATCGCCACCGCGCCACGATCTACTCTCAGAGAGCCAGATCCGCTCCATCAGCCGCCTCGCCACCGAATATGACTTGCCCGCCAGCAACACGGCCAAGACTGATGCCACCGTGGACGAGCGGCTCTCCACGATGACACCGATTCGGTGACCCCTGCCTCGGTCGCCAGATCCATCACCGCCGCATCACGTGAGGACTCCATCACGCAAGTCTCCAACCCTGAGGATTTCGAGGACCCCTCCATCCTCGGGATATTCGACTTCGACTCTGGATCGGAGTCCCCTGAGGACTTTCGCGCCAGATCCAATCGCTTCAACCCGATCTACATGGCGGGCAGCACAAGCGCCCCTCCAGATCCCTTGTCCATGCTGATCCTGTCGACCGTGATGGCAACAGAGATGGAAGAAGCTCGCTTGCAACTGGAGGAGGCAACGTGTAAGGAGCAGGCCGAGTGCGTGATGTTCCGACTCGAGCGTGAAATGGTGCAGGAGCTGTCGCTCTACCATCAAGGCCGTATCAGGACCCACCTACACTCCAGCATCAAGGGCCGTGTCCTGAACTTCAACGACGATAACGCCCCCGCCCACGCGGACGAGCACGAGCTTTGCGAGAACGCGCCGCGGGGGGGGCAGCATCATCCCACACCCTAGAGCACCTGCGACTGGAGCCCCACCACCACCCATAGATCGCGCGCCTCCACCAGACCAGTCGTGGATCATCATCTCGCTGCAAGCCCATGATGCCAACGGGCTCCCGCTATACTCCACCCCAATGGACAACGTCATCGCGGGACATGCCGCAGTCGTGGGCACTGGCGCGGCGACCTCCACTACTTCATCCTCACCGTCAGAGGACTCCACCGCCCCTTCTTCAAGGTCGGAGGGAACCTCCTCGTCAAGAGGAGGAAGCCAATTTTCCAGCACCTGAATCAACTGACAAGAGATAGAGAGGTGATTAGAACAAGCAAAAACCGCGACTACAAAGACTATGACTGTGAAAATTGCGACTACCAGAAATAAGAAAGAAAGCTTACTGTGGGGGCTTGACGTTTCCTGGTCACGGTATATGGAGCGGGCCCGGCCTTCGGGTAGGTGTACTACGCATCCGTAATCTTCTCCAGCGTGGCGATGTAATCGTCGGCCTCCCAGACCTCCTTCCATGACTTCGTGGCGTCGTCCTTGCTAGTGTACTGGTACATCCAGTGGGCTTGGGTGGGCAGAGGGACCAACCGCCGCCTGAGCCAGCAGTTGTACAAATTGATGGATTCTAGGCCCTCTTCTTCAGCTCCTTGATCCGCGTCAACATTTCCTGGACGGCCATCCTCTAGTCTTCAGGAAGCGCGGTTGCCGACAGCCGGCGCGGCTCGCTCCTCTCGACGGTGTACATTGGGAGTGCCTTCTGGCCATCGGGGCTTCAGCTGAAACATAACTCCACCTGCCACCAGAATGTGGCCGACAGTCCCCTCGCGACCTAAGCGGTCATGGAACAACTCCAGCCATGAGGGGAAGTAGGGGTGTGAGACTAGGCACATGGCTTAATATGATTGATAGAATACTCATACCAACAAGTTGCAACTTCTTTTCCGGAAGCTCATTCAAAAAGAACTCTAAGGTTAAGCGTGCTTGGCCTAGAGCAATTCTAGGATGGGTGACCGACCAGGAATTGGGTATTGGGTGCGCACAAGTGAGGACAAAGTGCGCAGAAAATACTAGTGTTGGTCTGTGGGGCCAGTCTAGATATCCTATTAATCTACCAAGAGTGACACCCCCCAAAAGTGGATAAGTGACTCTACCGCGGAGGCCCAAGGCCACCCACATGTAGGCCCGTCGAAGCGGAGTAGGGCACGGTACCGGCCTACCACCTTATCCACTTTCAAGAATATCGGGACAAGAGCGAGCGGCATAAGCGACAGGTAACGCGACCACGACATACACAAATGAGTATGTATGCCTGCGACTTACAATAGACATCAGAAATAGAAATAGGAATATTCAACGCCATACGGTAAGATCCAAATATCCTAGATAGATATAATAGTTTAGGTTATCTCCTCATACATCACGCAACTGAGTATCAAGCGGAAGCGGATTACAAGATCCGAGTACGGACAAGAAGCAAATCGGCATAAGATGCCACAAAACGAAGCAAACCCCGCCCACAGATCTCACGGATCTCCATCCCCGGAATCTCTACACCTGATGGCCGTTGCCACCATCATCCGTCTCCTCAACCTAGTAACCTTCCTGAGAGTATACCTGTCCATCTGAAGCAAATATTTATCGTGTGAGACCCTAGGGGTACTCAACAAGTCTTAATGGATTTAGAGGGAACAACCTAGGGTGACGCAATTGCAGCAAAAGATAATAGCTAGAAAGTTCTATAGAGACACACTACACATCCGCCCAACCAGAGATGGGCGGACGCTCGTTAATTAATAGCAATAGTTATATGAGCAACATAATTAACCTCGCTCACCCTCCTTCTCTCTTACCGACGAGAAGGCGGAAGAACAACCCATTCGTTGGCAATTTTATTAACCATTCCATAAGTGTTGTACTAATTACTAGTCATGTCTTAGTCAAATTAAAGGCGATACTTTAGTTATGCTTGTATATGATCGAGAAACTGTGCTCCATGTCGTCCATAACCGCGGACACGGCTTTCAGAAAGATTTACCCTGCAGGGGTGCACAAATAGCAACACACACACGATCAACCTCGGGAAGAACCAAATAAAACGCAACGAGGCCTCATGACAAAGCATTCACAGGATTCATAAATCATTTGAGGGGGCCACCCCACTAAGCTACCCGCAACGAAGTTGGCCAGCTCCGAGATGGACACAGGGTTTGTGTCAATGGCTGTAAATGACTGGGAACCCGAAAGTGTGACTGGGCTTGTCGATACCGCGAAAACATTCCACATCCCAAAATAGTATAGGTGCTCCGCGCACAATCATAAATAAAGCAATAAAGCATGGCATAAGTACAGGATAGAAATAAAGCCCTAAACTACTTTGTGGCCCCAAGAAATAAAGTGTGAATCAAGCTCAGACAAAGGGGGATTCATAGAGTCTCTCGTATGTGGATAGTGCGAATAATCAAGGAACAGGAATTAAGTACTCGGGGTCCTACGGGACACAAGTGAGCTTGAAGAACCAAATAGCAGATAATGCTCACCGATGCCTCTTTCATTAGTTATCCCATTACTACTCAGATTAAGTTGTTTAGGTACCTCGTTATCCCAAGACTCGCACAAACCCTACGCATGCAATTCTACGACTCGCGTGGCTCAAGCAACTCCTGCAGTAATGGCTCATGGGATTGAGGTACAAGCTTTGGTGAGCTTTAAAAGTAAAGGCTATGCAATACTTGGGATTAAATTTAATGCAATCGCGACTCAATGATGCAAGAGTAAGTTAGAAGCATAGGTACTATATGTATGCAAGCATGGGGAATTGCGTGCCTAACAGTTCTGTTGCCGAATAGGAAGGATCCGGGAAATACTCCCGTGGCTCCTGGTATTCTCCTTGCTTAGTGTCTATCCAAATAAAAACCAAACACACAAGGGGCCGAAATAAATACATTGCACAATCATATAAATAATATGCAACAAGCAAACAAGTATGCCATGATGGAATGATGCACAATTTACCTGGCATCACATAGCATGGCATGGGTGAGGTGTGGGGTACAAGAACAAAGCATTTTATTAAGTTTTTAGTCATGTTTTGCTCCCATAAACATTGCTGTATACTTAATATTTATATGATACATGCTTCAATTCACATCATGGAATGCTTAGTTAGAACGAGCTCGTCGCGCTGATTGATTTAGGCATATAATTTGTCGAATTTGGAGTTACGGATTTAAAGCTATAGATTTATTTAGAAAAGGCATTTATTGGCCTTTTAATAATTTCGAAATTTTAAATTGTTCAAAAATTATTTTGGATGGCATATTTGAATTCCTGGCATTTTTATGATCTCAAAACATATCCTACAAGTCAAATTTGGAACCATGGCTTAAAAGATATTACTACTTGTATTTTAATACCAAAAGGCCAAAATTGTCATTAGTTTGACTATATAAGGATAACCGAATCGGCCATTGTAATTTACATTCAAAATATTTAAACAAATTCATTTACCTTTCATTTTGAAACTTTTCGAATTAGAGTTACACATAGAGATACAAATATGGGGTGTTCCTGCCAGCGCTAGGATTTGGTCCCATGACCATCCGAGAAGCAGGGCAAGGATGTACTACTGGCTGACGAGCTTTGTTGGAAAGGATCGGGAGGCAATTTGATTATTAATAGTTATGACAACAAGCAGCTGAAACAAAATGCTCATGACAAAAACGTCCCAGCAGAAGGCCAACTTGAACTCTGTAACATCGCGTGTGTGAATGTCTCCAAAGAATTCAACCATGGTCTCGGGCCTGCACATGCTGCACGGAACCACCAGGACAAGACTCGCTGGATGAACATTGGGGATCCCTCGAACTTTAAAGGGATCGGGGCGGCGGAGGTTAACTGAATAACACTGCACATTTTCTGAAATTGTACAGCGAGGAACGACGAACTTCGGCAGACGATTCCGAAGCACTCAGGGCATAAAAGTGGGAGAGGTTTAGGCAATGAGTTTTTAGAGACAAAACAAAATAAAAAGATGGATTAAATATGCCTCGATGGGATTTGATCCTAGGTCTTCAAAATTCAGATCAGAGAAATAGACACTAGACTAGCATCAACCAGATGATGGATCAAGACTCGCAGTTTATATAACAATGACAGGACAGAGTTTTGGACTGACGAACTAAAAAATCGCGTCGCAAAACGATCTAGCTGGTCCACACTTTGGAGGAAGATTCTGTGATATTTTCTGCACCGTTTTGGTTGAGATTTGGATCTGCGCGAAGAGGGGAAATCCACATTAGCAAAGGTCAAGGTGGCATCGTCGGACAAGGATCAAGTGCGCCGGTATAGGCGGAGATTCAGAGAGGTTTGCGGGCTGTTTCCTGTAGCGTGACTGAACCTGACGAACTGTCTTGCGACAGCTGACGGTGACAGACGAACGGCGCGATGGCGCTGTTTTGCGAACGAGATACTGAGCTGTATAGTGCTCTGATTTGAGTAAGATCAAGCTTGTTGGAAAACTGGGACCACGGAGAAGAAGTTTTGTGCATGAACTTTCGCGAGAGAAGCAACGAACACGACGGAATCACGACGGGAACAGAAAGGGTATTGCAGCTGCGAACTGCTGCTACCTGAACGACGTCTGTGCACGGCGAGCTGCCGCTGATGCTACTACTGTTGCCGACGTGCGTGCTGTCGCGCGGCGAGCGCGGCTGCTGCTTGCCGGTGAGGCTAAAGGCGCGCGGCGGCTGCTATTTTGCATGGCAAGCAAGGACGCGGCGCGCGTCGGCGCAAGATACAAGGCAACCAGAGAGCTGGGCGAGGCGGGGGGCTCACCGAGATGTGGCCGGCCATGTGGTGGCCGGCCAGGAGACGACGACGACAGTGGCGCACGACGTTGGTGACCAGGGCGCGACGGCGAGGGAGGGGAGGAAGCTAGGGTTCTCAGGGTCTGCGTCGGGTGGGGATTGAAGACAGGGATGAAGTGGTTGGCTCAGGGACCACAGTGGAGAGGGGTTCAGGCTCTCCTCGTGACTAGTTGGAGAAGATGACATAAATGTTCCCTTATCAAACATATGACTTTGGTTCTGGTTGGGCTGGGAACAAGAGGGAAACAAGGCCCCGGTTGGGCTCCTGCTTTTGCTAGGCGACAAGGTGGTTGAGCTGCCGAGGGCTATAGCCGAAGTTGCTGATCGCTGCTGCTGTCTCTGTTTACTGAAGCATGCAGGCTGCTGCTGTTAGACTGAATTTCAGAATTAGAACAAAATCTCCCTGGATTTCTCTAGAATTGATAAAGGACACCAAGTGAACCAGAATTTAAAACATTGTTGCCACACGGAGAGTTAGAAGACTAGAAAATAAAATAGCAGGTCATAACAAAAGGACAGATTGAGCTCAAGCAAAAGACTAAGATGGGGATTGAGAAGCTTTAAGAGAAGTGCATAAAATGGACTTTCGCCAAACTTGGACTACTTGAATCATTGCTAGGAATATAGAACAAGGGAAAAATAAGGCAAACAAATAGGGATAAGGAGGAATTAGAAAGATGCCGGGATGGTACGGATGCCCACAACCAAATTGGGGAATTTTACAAGATTTAACAAAAGGAAGACAAAAAGATCCATATGATTCTATATGTGAGCTAAGAATTAAAATGGCAAGAGAATATACAATGCCACATATAGAAGATATGGTAGAGATAGATGGTATCAAAAGAAAGTTGGAGTTATCAAGTTAGTAGGTGGAAGGATTTTAAAAGAGATGCCCTCAACTCAACTTAGGCATGTAACAATAATCAAAAAAACAAATACAATATATCAAGAAGAAAATTGTTAATGAGACAATGGAATATGAAGAGAAGAACCAAATGAAATAGGTTTTAATATGATGCTCAAATGCAATGTGGCATGATGACATGAGAAAGATATTATGATGATGCATTAATTATTATGTAGGGGTAGTATTATATTGATTGAAACCATGTAGCATTAAATGTTATACATTTGGGATGCTACAAGGGGCAGCACCCTAGGTAACTTTTGCAGAAGGCGACAAAGATAGCGAGCTGCTCCACGCTGTGTGGCCCCAGATCCAACAGCTTGATCACGTAGTACGCACAGAATTGTCGGAAGAAGAGCGACGTTGGGAATCTTAGCCCTCTCTCTAAGTGGCTCTAGAAGTAGATGAATTCGCCATGGCGAGGTTTTGGCTCCATCTCGCCGGTCGTGGGGATCCACCAATTCCCCTTGCAGAGGATTCCCGCGTCCTGAAAGGACTTCAAGGCGGCCGTCATGCATTTGGATTTTCCCTAGAGATCTTTGGGAGGCGCCATGGGTGGAGGAAGGAAGTCGCTGTGTTCGGAGATTTTGGATCAGAAGTGGATCTGGAGACTAGGGGTGCACAGGAATGGAGAAATGTGAAGATTCGTTTCTCCCTTTTCCATTCTTCTGATAAGGGGTACGCTACCCACCAATCTTAGGCTAGCCGTTACCTCGTGGTAATTACGCTGAAGTTACTGTTGGATTACCCAATGGCCAGTTTGACCTACTTGATGGTCCAACTTCATTCAGTCGACTCTCCTGTTGGTGCGCCTTGTCCATTCGATAAGGTGCGGCGACTCAAACATAACTCTACCCGCCAATGTTGTGACTGAAGACCTGATACGTCCAAAACGTATCTACTTTCCCGAACACTTTTGCTATTGTTTCTCCTCTATACTTGTGTGATTTGGATACAACTAATGCGAACTGACGTTGTTTTGAGCAGAATTGTCTTGGTGTCTACTTTTGTGCAGAAAACCAACTATCAGGAAAAATCCAGGAAAATACGTCAAAAATCTTATTTCACTCGAAGACTCCAGGAACCAGAATATGAGACGGAGAAGAGCCAGGGGTGGCCACACCACCTGCTGGCGCGAGCCAGGCCAGGCCGCGACAGGGGGTGGTGTGGACCCCCCAGACACCCCTTCAGTCTATCTCCTCGCCTATAAGGAGCCTTCTGACCTAATATCTCCAGGGGGTTCGACGTTTTTCCAGAAGGAGTTCCACTCTGCCACCACCACCAGATTCCACGAAACAGCACGAGAAACTCCGTTCTAGCACCCTGCCGGGACGGCGAATTGGAGGAGATCATCGCCATCATCATCACCATCGCTTCTCCATCGAACATCCATGTTTCCTCCATCTATGAGTGAGTAATCCCCCGCTGTAGGCTATGGGGATGGTAGGGATTGGATGAGATCGTTCATGTAATGGCATCAGATTGTTAGGGCATGGTGCCTAGTATCTTTTATTAGTGCTTTATGACTTTGTTGCGACTTGTTGTGCTTAATGCTTGTCACTAGGGCCTGACTGCCATGATTTCATATTTGAACATGTTATTGATTCATTATGATTGTATTGTTTTTGGTCTTATCTACAAGTTGTATACACACGTTGTTGTCTGGAACCTATGGCCCCGAAGTGACAGAAATCGGGATATCGGAAAGGAATGGATTTGATGTGAGGATCACATGTGTTCACAGAGTGTTAATGCTTTGCTCCGGTGCTCTGTTAAAAGGAGCACCTTAATTGCTAGTAGTTCCCTAGAGGCCCCGCTGGAAACGGGCTGGCAGGACAAAAGATGTTGTGCAAGTTCTCATTACGAGCACGTACGACTATATATGGAACACATGCCTAGGATTGTCTAGTACTTGGATGCTTTATCTTATTTATCTGCAATTGCTCTGTGTTCTGATTGTTATCTGAATTGTCTTGTCCATGCAACGCTGATCCATCCATCCCTATGCCCACCGCACTCGAATCCTACTATTTACTGCTTTTGTTACTACTGTCTTCACTTTGCTACTGCCGCTACTTTACTATTCCTACTACAAAACTGTTGCTACTGATAAACTGCTATGAGCAAGATTGTTTCCAGGTGTAGCTAAATTGACAACTCAGTTGTTAAGGCGCATAAATATTCTTTGGCTCCCCTTGTGTCGAATCAATAAATTTGGTTTCACTTCCCTCGAAAATACTGCGATACACACCCTATACTTGTGGGTCATCAAGACTATTTTCTAGCGCCATTGCCGGGGAGCATAGCTTTATTTATTAAGTTCACTTGAATTCTCTATTGTTCGCTGCTATCCATCCATCACGGGTAAGTCTCGTGATGGCAAAGTTCCTATTTTACCATCCACTACAAGAAGAGGTACGGTTCTAAACACTTCAGCTGCTCTTGATTCACCGTCTGTTTTGAGTAAGTTCCATACACCACCACATACACATGCTACACACACTGCTACTACTGCTGAATTTGAAACTTCTGATGCTTATGATGCTGCTTCTACTATGCTTAATAAGAGTGGTTCATTAGGTCCTTTCCTAGATGCTACGATTGCTAGAACTATAGTTGGAAATACCGAAACTGTATCCTGATGCGTGTTAGAACTTCTGTAGTTCTAGTCTTGTTTTGTACTTGCATCTTGTTTCCAAAAAAACATCTGTCTGTCAGAAAATTCATTCTTCTATTTCTGAAAAATGCCCAAAAATAAAGTGTCTCGAAATATTCCAGAAAATTCATATTAAATTTTTACGTGAAAAAAGGGGCAGAGGAGTACCTGGGAGGTACTAGGGGGGCCCACCAGGCAGGCACACCACATGGTGGCGCGGCTAGCCTTGGGTGGCGCCATGCCCTGGTGTGGGCCATCCCTGGCCCCCCACTAACTCTCTCACCTCCCACTTTCTTCTCTCTCCCGAGTAAGCTCTAGTTCATATCTCAAAATCGCGTTCTTGCTATGCTTGCTCTCGATTTTTTTCGATCTCCTTTCTCAGCCCATCTTTCTTGCTGAAATTTGGAGCATTTGTTCCCTGGTATGTGACTCCTCCCCTTATCCAAGTAGATTTGTGTTTACTGGATTATATCTTGATTATTTTGCTGCTGTAGGTGACTGGTTATGAGAGCTTGTAAGCTTGTTTGATGCTTAGAGATATAGGTTTGATGCATGTTTAGGCCTCTTGCAAGTCCCTATGAGTAGAATCCTTCATTATATTTACTTTGCAATCGCTTGTTTGATAGGTGTTTAAATTTCAGAATACCAAGCATGAAAAACCATACTTTTGGAGAGATATTTGAGAGTGATGCACCTAGGAGGTCGAGGCCCTCAAGAACAGCCTCTCAAGCTAGGCCATCATACAACGAAGATCTCATTGCAACTCGTATTGGTAGTGAAAGGGATGATGGGGATGCTCACCCATCCTCTTTTCCTTATTTTACTTTCTTACAAGCTGCAGGTATTCTTGATGATTTCTTGCTACTGATTGAGAGGGTTGGTTCGACCTCATATATGCAAGATGAGAGTGCGCAATACGCTATGCTCACCAAAACTTTTATTGAGAGCTTCACGTTTACTAACACACCCTATCAGTCTACTGTCTCTTTTAAAATCTATGACTGCCCTTCACCATGCCTTTGGAGAGATTTTGTAGTATTGTAGGTGTGCGCATGACAGGGACCGTGAAGAAAATTCAAGGGCGACCCGCTGATTTGTTGGAGCTTTACCGAGGGGTGACCAATGATGACGACCGCGTGGCGCAGCGCGGAAAGATAAGAAATATCCAACTCCCTGCTCTTAGATACTTTGCATATTATCTTGCTACTAGTGTACTGGGTAGGGAGAACACAAGTAATATCTCCAACTATCATTTAGCTTTCCTTCCTGCTGCGCTTAACAATGATACTCGGTACAATCTTGGCTCGCTTATTGCTCGCCGCCTAGCTGCTAGGGGGCCTATCCATGGGCGCATCATTGCATCGCGTATAGTCAATGCATTAGGTCTTTCACTGGATCCCTATGATACTATGCTGGCACTAGAGAGGCTTGACCTTGTTGCCATGAAAACTCGTCACTTTGTCACTGCTACTTCTGATTTGAACAATCCAGTATATAGGATGCTTTTCACTGATGGGGATGAAAGGGAGATCCTTTTGCCACAGCCTGCTTTGTTTAGTGTTCACAGGACACCGTGGTCGCGCTCCAAGGAGGAGGTGGACGAGCATCTTCGCTTGCTGGGTTTCCACGAGCAGCACCAGGAGGGTGTGCCCTCCTATGATTACTCCGCGCATTATGGAGGGACGTACTCGAGTTCGCACCAGGATGAGGGGACCTCTTCGTCGTACCAGGGTGACACTTCATCCTGGCCAGCTTGGGATTGATACCCACTTAGGCCAGAAGCCTAAGCTTGGGGGGAGGTACGCCGAGACCGCACTCATCTCCATATCATGTTGCATCGGTACTTTGTATTTTCATGTTTTCGTTCTCTTTTTAGTTTTCGTTCTTCTTTGCTTTTGCTTTCTAAAAACACAAAAGACCAAAAATATTTATGTTGTTTCTCCTTGGTTTGCTTCTTCTTTTTGCCTTGGTTTGCTTTTCCCTTTTTGCTTTGTTTGAACTTTTCGAAAAACCCAAAAAGATTTTCCTTTGCTTTGTTTTTCCCTTTTGGTTCTTGTTTAAAAATCGAAAACACGAAAAATATTTGTCGTTCTTCTTTGGTTTTTGCGAGTTTGCTATAGGGTTCGGTAGTCCTTAGTGGATTATTGGGTTTCATATTATTATTCAAGCCACACAAGTGAAGAGCAATAATGAGGATTAATGACAACTTGAGGCGTGGTAAGAGGCTAGTAACGAACTCTATTTTTTTCATTTTTGTACATATACTCATCACTGTGGGCATGCTTAGTCCATTCATGTAGGGTGTATGTTATCTTTGGATGCTTAGTAGTTCTTGCTTTCTTATGATTAGCTCCAGCTCACTAATAGTTTGTAGCATGTCTTATGAATGTTTGCTTGCATTGCTCTATTCATAAATTGGTATGACACCGTGGTATCCTCCTCTGAATTTTTCATTTGATTGACTTGGCACATGCTCATGCATGCACATGACAGTAATAATCAGTTAAGCCTCGATGAATTATTTTCCTTGAGGATCTTGAATCACTTTCATGCCATGATTAGTCCTGTTTTGTTACAAGCATGATTATGACTGCTATTACTCTCTCGTTTGTCGCTCCCTTACTATTGCTAGCCTTCACTTTCACTGAGTATTTTACTCATGTTTCCAACTCCCTAAAACCAATTATTTCCAAAGTGTCCACCATAGCTACCCATTAGCGTCATTTTCTACTTCCGCGCATATTCATTATGCCTTGTTTTCTTCCGAATAAAATGTTTGCTTGTTATGAGAAAGTTAGTTAGTAAAGCTCTCACAAACTTGATGGCACACTTTATTTTCTTGCATTTAATAAACCTGAACCATTGCGTCCTTCTTTGTTGCGCATATGCTTGCGCTTTATGAGTTGAAGTTAGTAGAACCATCTATCATGGGGACCGCTTTCAACACTTCATTGGTACCTTGTACCTAGTTGATATCATGTTCTTTTGCTTATGGATCCCGGCGGTGTGAAATAAAAGTGGAACTTGTAAGATCATGGAGTTTGTATGTATGTTAGAGAAACGCCTGGGCCGCTAGCCTAAGCCATGCCTAATCATGGTGGAAACTTGCAGCATAACCATAATGAGCACTCTATGAAGCATCCTCAATAAAAATCTATTTACATAGTAAATAAAAAGATCGCCGAGATGCTCATTGTCTGCTTACCTTGTTATTTTGATTATGGGATAGCTCCCGTGGCATGTGCAAGGGGTACCCCGTTGGCAGTTCTCTATGATACGTATATACTTACAATGACAAGATCGTACTCGTGACTGAAGTTGAGTAGCATGAGGATCGGTCTTCGTAAGTAAGGGGCATGAGACTTCGATTTATAACTCGTCAAGCATATCCTCTTAGTTGTGTCACTTTCACCTTAACCACATTAAAGATGCTTATGATAGGGGCAATGAGAGCTCAAAGCTAACGAGTACCACACTTTCAGCATTTGGAAGCCTTACAAATTATTCAAAACCTTTTCTTCTACTTGTTGAGTCTCCACATATTCTTTGAGCACCTTCTTGAGAGCATAGTTGTCATTCTTTGTGTTTGTTCCATTACTTGATTATTTGTGTTATGACTTTGATGCTTGTGTCCTTGACATCTTTACTTCTAGTCATCCCTTGAACTTTAGAGGTGCCTTGGCATTCATAATAAAAGGAAAGCGAGATACCACTCTATCATACCTTTCGATGAGCATTGTAATGTTGCTTATGTTTGTGCTTCATGCTACTTATTATTCTTGAGTTGGAATCTATTCATAGCTTGCAATGACTATTAAGTAGACTCAGTTGCATACTCTTTATTATGAACTGTCTAAGTAGTTGATCACATTGCTGAGAATATTTACATCTTATGAAGCAAATGTGTTCGTGAAAGTTCTTTTATCGCACTCAGTTTTCAACTGAATTGCTTGAGGACAAGCAATAAGCTAAGCTTGGGGGGAGTTGATACGTCCAAAATGTATCTACTTTCCCGAACACTTTTGCTATTGTTTCTCCTCTATACTTGTGTGATTTGGATACAACTAATGCGAACTGACGCTGTTTTCAGAAGAATTGTCTTGGTGTCTACTTTTTGTGCAGAAAACCAACTATCAGGAAAAATCCGGGAAAATCCGCCAAAAATCCTATTTCACCTGAAGACTCCAAGAGCTAGAATACGAGACGGAGAAGAGCCAGGGGGTGGCCACACCACTTGCTGGCGCGGGCCAGGCCAGGCCGCACCAAGGGGTGGTGTGGGCCCCCAGGCACCCCCTCGGTCTCTCTCTCTTTGCCTATAAGGAGCCTTCTGACCTAAAAACTCCGGGGGGGTCGACATTTTTCCAGAAGGAGTTCCGCTCCGCCGCCACCACCAGATTCCACGAAACAGCACCAGAAACTCCGTTCTGGCACCCTGCCGGGACGTGGAATTGGAGGAGATCATCGCCATCATCATCACCATCGCTTCTCCATCGACCATCCATGTTTCCCCCATCTATGAGTGAGTAATCCCCCGCTGTAGGCTATGGGGATGGTAGGGATTGGATGTGATGGTTCATGTAATGGCATCAAATTGTTAGGGTATGGTGCCTAGTATCTTTTATTAGTGCTTTATGACTTTGTTGCGACTTGTTGTGCTTAATGCTTGTCACTAGGGCTCGAGTGCCATGATTTCAGATCTGAACATGTTATTGATTCATTATGATACTATTGTTTTTGGTGTTATCTACAAGTTGTATACACACGGTGTTGTCCGGAACCTATGGCCTCGAAGTGACAGAAATCGGGATAACCGGAAGGGAATGGCTTTGATGTGAGGATCACATGTGTTCATGGAGTGTTAATGCTTTGCTCCGGTGCTCTATTAAAAGGAGCACCTTAATTGCCAGTAGTTCCCTAGAGGCCCTGCTGCAAACGGGCTAGCAGGACGAAATATGTTGTGCAAGTTCTCATTGCAAGCACGTATGACTATATATGGAACACATGCCTAGGATTGTCTAGTACATGGATGCTTTATATTATTTATCTGCAATTGCCCTGTGTTCTGATTGCTATGTGAATTGTCTTGTCCATGCAACGCCCATCATCCATCCTTATGCCTACCGCACTCGAATCCCACTATTTACTGCTTTTGTTACTACTGTCTTCACTTTGCTACTGGTGCTACTTTACTGTTCCTACAACAAAACTGTTGCTACTGATAAACTGCTGTGAGCAAGATTGTTTCCAGGTGTAGCTGAATTGACAACTCAGTTGTTAAGGCTTATAAATATTCTTTGGCTCCCCTTGTGTCGAATCAATAAATTGGGTTTCACTTCCCTCGAAAATACTGCGATACACCCCCTATACTTGTGGGTCATCAAGACCTGACGAAAAGATTTCCTCCTTCATCGAGGGAGTCCATCACCGATTCGACTAGGCATCCAAATTGGACTCACCTACTCTAGCTACGAAATGAACACCTGCATCGAACCAACGTTGGCCTCGGGGACTACGTTGGCCTAGCAGGACGTTTCGAGTGGGCCAAGGCCTCTACGACGAGTGGGTCTGCAGGACGGCGACTGGAATGCGACTGAGAAGAAGCCTAGCGACTAGAAGCTGGAGGCCCAGAAGCATAGCAGAAGCCTAGTCGGATTAGGTCAAATCCTCCGAGTCCTTAACTGACTCGGTTGTATATCTGTAAACCCCAGCGAGGTACCCCCTATATAAACCTCCCTAGGGTACTCTCTGTACTTACGTTCCATCATACACCCCATCCGAATGACTGGCTGCCTAGCCGCCGAGCTCGGCACCCCTCTAACTCACTCGCCAATAATACAATCTAGCAGGAGTAGCTCTTTACCCTACGGTTGGCCAAACTTGGGTAAACTCATGTGTCTCAACCCTCATCTTCCTCCGAACATGGCTACCTTCTCTTACCCTCAATCCTATCAATCTCTACCCCTAGTAGCGACTATCGTGGTCATTCCCAGGACAGATCCACTTGTGGCATTTGCATGTGTGTTCTTTTTCTAAATCACATCAATCCACTAGTGTCATTGCATGTGTGTTCTTTTCCTAAACCACATGGATCCACTAGTGACATTGCATGTGTGTTCTTTTCCTAAACAACATTTATCCATTAGAGTCATTGCATGTGTGTTCTTTTCCTAAACCAAGTTGATCCACTGGTGTCATTACATGTGTGTTGTTTTCCTGAACCACATTGATCCACTAGTGTCATTGCATGTGTGTTCTTTTCCTTAACCACATGAATCCACTAGTGACATTGCATGTGTGTTCTTTTCCTAAACCACATGGATCCACTTGTGTCATTGCATGTGTGTTCTTTTCCTAAAAGACATGGATCCACTGGTGACATTTTCATGTGTGTTCTTTTCCTAAACAACATT
Source organism: Avena eriantha (assembly GCA_910589775.1). Lineage (NCBI taxonomy): Eukaryota > Viridiplantae > Streptophyta > Magnoliopsida > Poales > Poaceae > Avena > Avena eriantha. The sequence goes on from OU342742.1 coordinate 312,204,544, forward strand.
GATCCACTAGTGTCATTTGCATGTATGTTCTTTTCCTAAACCACATGGATCCACTGGAGACATTGCATGCATGTTATTTTCCTAAACCACATTGACCCACTAGAGTAATTTTCATGTGTGTACTTTTTCCTAAACCACATTCTTCCACTGGTGACACTTGCATGTGTGTTCTTTTCCTAAACCACATTTATCCACTGGTGACATTTGCATGTGTGTTCTTTTCCTGAACCACATGGATCCATGTAACACCCTCGAATCGGCCATATGCAAGTTTTAGCCCTTTCCGCCAAACTCGCATAGAAACGATTCAAGGACGCCCACCAGGCACTTTCGTGTGGGTGGAAAACGAAGTAATACCGTTACACAACAGTCCTTGATGGGACCCACAGAATAGATATATATACAACTGCCACTCAATGTGTCAAGAATACAGATATACAATACAAATATCCAAATCACCTTGAAAACGATAGAGCGTCCGACTATGGACAAGATGCAAATGGGGCTAAGAGCCCTGAAGAATAACCAATGGCGTCCATAACCCTGCCCAGGCTAAGCCGGAAGGGTAACCCTACTAACGACGTCGATCGCAAACCTGCTAAAACAAAAGGGGGCGCCGACAAAGGGCAGAAGAAAAAGAGGAGAGTTAGTACTGAGGCCAGTACACGGCGAGGCTAGAATTCGGCGGCTCTCGCCTACATAGGTATGGTGGACTGAAGCGGTAGCGCAGCATGCACTAAACAACCTATAGAGACTCGATTAACTGTCGGCTATTAGAGAGAGATAAGAAAGACCTATTTCGGCTCCAACCTGATACTAACACCAAACATACCCATCCTGGTATTTCCCCCTCGCGACCAAACGAGGAAGTCGGACCAAGGAACCCACACAGTTGGTAGTTTCATGCATTCCGTTATAGTTGCAGCACTTACTAATCAGATATAGATAGCATGAGTCATCCTAAAGCATAAGTAGTGGGCAGTTTTACTCACCATTCCGTTATAGTTGGAACATTCACAAGTCAGATATAATTGTCCTGAGGAATCCCAAAATCTAGCAGTTGTTGGCACTTTTATCACATTCCATTGGAGTTGCAATACTTACTAGGCAGGTATAGTATGACACAGAACAACCCAGATCCACCAGCTATTGGCATTTTTAATATCCATTCCGTTATACTTGAGCTGATTACTAGTCATATATTAGGTCAAGTTTATAGCACTACTTTAGTTATGCTTGTCTATGATCGAGATACTGTGCTCCAAGTCGTCCATAACCGCGGACATGGCTTTCAGAAAGATTTACCCTGCAGGGGTGCACAGATAGCAACACACACACGATCAACCTCGGAAAAACCAACTCAAAAACCAACGAGGCTTTCACGACAAAGCAATCACATGATTCATAAATTATTTCAGGGGGGGCACCCCATTAAGCTACCCGCAACAAAGTTGGCCGGCTCCGAGACGGACCCAAGTTTTGTGTGGACGGCTGTAAACGACAGGGAACCCAAAAGTTTGACTGGGCTTGTCGATACAGCGAAAACGTGTCACGATCCTAAACAGTACAGGTGCTCCACGCACAATCATAAACAAAGTAGTAAAGCATGGCATAAGTACAGGATAGTAATAAAGCCCCGAACTAGTTTGTGGCCCCAAGAAATAAGAAATGAATGAAGCTCTGGCTAAGGGGGATTCATAGAGTCTCCCGTATGTGGATAGTGCAAATAGTCAAGGAACAGGTATCAAGTACTCGGGGCCTACGGGACACAAGTGGACATAAAAACCAAATAGCATATATTGCCCACCGGTGCCTCTTTCATTAGTTATCCCAGCAATTTAATAGTTGTATTTAAAGTCATGATCATCTCCACCATAAACATCTGCCAGCATTCCAACAACTATGGTACTTGTCAACACGAGATCGCACCTAAGCAAGCAACTACGACTCGCAAGGCCCGCTATTTACCAAACAACAGGTAATAGGAGGTGTCCAAGGCAATATAAAAGGCTGCATGGAATATAACTGGTACGGAACACTAAAGCATCGCGACACGGATAGCCATAGATCAACAGGAGGAAAAAAGACTATAAATGAAAAATAGGTAGAAGGGGGAGAAATGCTCGCCTGGGAAACATAGCCCAAGATACATATCCGAAGAACTTGTTGAAGATCACAACATCTCATCGTCCTATCCGGGAAGAAGCAAACCACTAAAAGAAACAAGCGATGCAACAATTACAACTAATGCGGAAGAATCGGCATGATCATGATATGATGTATGACATGGCAAGCTGTGATGCGACTAGGCGATACTAATGCTAGTGGATCATGTTTAAATGGCCACTTGCAAGGATAAAGCAAGAATAAAATCAAATGGACCACATTTACTTAATATTCACTTGCATAACATTTAGTACATATTTTACACAATGCACAAATGCTATGTATGAATGCAGATTTGAATTCCTCTCCTTTTTTTTGATCATCTTAGAGACATGGCATGCAGGATTTGGATTTATAAGTTAGGAGATGTGAATTTTCAAGTTGTAGTTAGTGCAAACCCGCTTTAATGTTTAATTAAAGGTATTATTTTAAAGGACAACTTTTAGAGTGTTCAAAATAGTAGTAGACAAGATACAAAATCTAGACTACTCTTTCCTTCTAATTCAAAACATGTAGCATAGTTCAGAAACAATTTTAGTTTCACCAAAAGAATCGTTGGAATTGATTAACGATAGAAAAGTAAAAAAAGGCAAAACAAAAAGGTGGAATTTAATCTATCGGCTGATTGGATTTGAATAAGGAAAACTTAGGAGGAGCACGATTACAACTAGTTTGTTTGACTAGAATTGATGTCTTTGATAGATTACAATTTATTCTGAATACACCAACAGAGCTAGCAAAAACAGCCAAGCTACTGAATCAAAACGCTCGGTTGATGAGAAAAGAGCTAGCTCAACTGAACATGGACGTGAGCATGCGTGTGACATGCAGGGGTGTCACAGGTTATGCGACCATGCACGCGACTTGGACATGCATAGGTGTGTTCATGTTGACAAAACTGACAACAAATGACGCGAAGACAGAGAAATCTTTCCAACTTTGATGGAGGATTACGAGGGAATCTGAGCACCGATTGGAGCGAGGTTTGATCCTACAGGCGAGATAGCACCACAGGTGAAAATATGAGCATGAAGATCTGAGGAAACGACAATCTAAGGTAGCCGAAAAAGTGGGGGAACAGAGGCATAGAATACTGATCGTGCGCGCTGTTGGACTGTACTGCTAGCGACAGTTTTAACAGCGAGATCGGTCTGATTTTGTCGAGGATGATTGCGATCATTTTGGTACTCCATTTTGAGTGCGGTTTGCGGCATTCGAAAGATAGATGAACTGAGATTGAGTGAGGGTGAAGGTTGGCACTGGCAGAATCCTGAGGTGGCTGAGAAAAATTAGGGAAACAGAGGTACTCTAGGGGTCTCATGTTGTGCTGCAACTGCGTGTGGTGCTAGGTCCCAGTGCGCGTAGGTGAGGCTGCGACGGGTAGGCAATCGGTGGCTTGAGAAGGGGAATGAAAAGGTGTAGGAGGACCGTGTGCTCACCTTGCCGCTGTTGGCGTGGACGAAGAGGGCAAGCACTGCCCCGATGGCGGCGGACTCCAAGGTGCACGGGGCGGCGACCGGCGACATCTCCATCCCGCTCCACGTACCGTACAGCAGTAGGTCGGCTGCAGTGGCATGGCCATGGGCATGGTCTAGCTAGGATTAGGTGGAGAAGAAGAAGAAAAATATGGGGAGGAAACTAGATTGAGATGGCAAGATCCAGATGGAATTAGAGATGGAGTGGTTGAGGTCGATGGGATGGAGAGGCACTGCCTCTGCTTGTGTGGACATGAGAGGGTTCACGAATTTGGCGTGAGTGAGGCTCATGTGATCAGCAGAGTAGGAAGAGGAACAGGGGAAGGTCGATGTTCGGCCTCCACCGGGCGTGGCTAGAACAGAGGGGGGTCGGGGTTTGGTTCAGCTTATAGGGATTGGGTAGGAGCAGCCAGGCTAGCTTGATTGCTCAATTGCTTCAGGGGTAGCAAGCTAGGGCTGATCGATGCCTTGATGAAGGTGCGCAACAGGTGGCAGCTACGTTTATGAACTCCTATTATTAACACAAGGCTAGCTTAGCTAGGGATTTTTAGAATGATGAAGCTTTCAGGTGGCACCAAGAAAAGAAAGAGAGAGGGTGTAGCTAGTGTATGTGTGGGTCATACACATGCGTGTAGGTGGAGATAGCTTCGATTAGTCTAGTTGAGCTGAACAACATCAAATGACTAGCTCAAAGGGTTGATTGTAAAACAACTCAAGACAAAAGAAAAGAAAAAAGATGAATCAAGATGTGCGATTATTGCATGTGGCATTTTTGTGAAGAAAAAAATGTGTATGCATGTGGGATATAGATGGCCATAAAAGAATTGTAAATGACACAAAAATATGGAGGACAAGCACATGGCATATTTAAGACTGATTTGGATCAAATCCTATGGTAGCCGTGTAGGTGTGAATAGAAGAATTGGACCCATATAAATGTATGTGGCAAGAATTAAAATTCCAAGATTAAATTGAGATGCCCACATACATGTATATGGTAGAAGGCATGTTAGTAGATGGAGAAGATTTAAAGAGATATGCCCTCAACTCAAATTAGGCATTTAGCATATATCAAGATGCAAATACATTATATCAATAAGCAACTACCTTTAATAAGAAGCAATACAAAAATCCATTTGTGAGGGGAAGAACCAAATACAAGTGACCAAGATCCAAAGACAAAGCCATATTTATAATGCAATAATTTAATTATATGTTACATGCAATGTGGCATGATGAATATGATGAAGCGAAAAAAAACACGTGATTTTCTAGTAGTGGTTTTACCGGGGTGCTACAATCCACTAGTGACTTTTGCATGTGTGTTCTTTTCATCACCAACATTGATCCACTAGTGTCATTTTCATGTATGTTCTTTTCCTAAACCACATGGATCCACTAGTGACATTGCATGTCTGTTCTTTTTCTAAACCACAATGATCCACTAGTGACATTGGATGTGTGTTCTTGTCCTAAACCACATTGATCCACTAGAGTCATTGCATGTGTGTTCTTTTTCCTAAACCAAATTGATCCACTACTGATATTTGCATGTGTGTTCTTTTCCTAAACCACATTGATCCACTGGTGACGTTTGCATGTGTGTTCTTTTCCTAGACCACATTGATCCACTTGAGACATTGCATGTGTGTTCTTTTCCTAAACCATATTGATCCACTAGTGACATTTGCATGCGTGTTCTTTTCCTGAACCACATTAATCCACCGGTAACATTTGCATGTCTGTTGTTTTCGTAAACCAGATTGTCCACTGGTGACATTTGCATGTGTGTTCTTTTCCTAAACCCATTGATCCACTGCTGACATTTGCATGTGTGTTCTTTTCCTAAATCAGATTGATCCAATAGTGACATTTGCATGTGTGTTCTTTTCCTAAACCACATTGATCCTTTGGTGTCATTGCATGTGTATTATTTTCCTGAACCACATTGATCCACTGGTGTCATTTGCATGTGTGTTATTTTCCTAAACTGCATGGATCCACTAGTGTCATTGCATGTGTGTTCTTTCCCTAAACCTCATGGATCCACTAGTGACATTGCATGTGTGTTCTTTTCTTAAACCACATGGATCCACTGGTGATGTTGCATGTGTGTTCTATTCCTATACTACACGGATCCGCTAGAATCATTGCATGTGTATTCTTTTCCTGAACCACATTGATCCACTAGTGTCATTGCATGTGTGTTCTTTTCCTAAACCACATAGATCCACTAGTGACATTGCATGTGTGTTCTCTTCCTAAACCACATGGATCTACTTGTGACATTGCATGTGTGTTCTTTTCTTAAACCACTTGGATTCACTTGTGACATTGCATGTGTGTTATTTTCCTAAACCACATGGATCCGATGGTGACATTGCATGTGTGTTCTTTTCCTAAACCACATGGATCCGATGGTGACATTGCATGTGTGTTCTTTTCCTAAAACACATGGATTCACTAGTGACATTTGCATGTGTGTTCTTTTCCTAAACCACATGGATCCACTACTGACATTGCATGTGTGTTTTTTTCCTAGACCACATTGATCCACTAGAGTCATTGCATGTGTGTTCTTTTCATAAACCATGTTGATCCTATGGTGTTATTGCATGTGTGTTGTTTTCCTGAACCACATAGATCCACTGGTGTCTTTCCTTGTGTTTTCTTTTCCTTAAGAACATGAATCCACTTGTGAAATTGCATGTGTGGTGTTTTCCAAAACCACATGGATCCACTGGTGTCACTGCATGTGTGTTATTTTCCTAAAAGACATGGATCCACTAGTGTCATTTGCATGTGTGTTCTTTTCCTGAACCACATTGATCCACTAGTTTCATTTACATGTGTGTTCTTTTCCTAAACCACATGGATCCACTAGTGACATTGCATGTCTGTTATTTTCCTAAACCATATTTATCCACTAGAGTCGTTGCATCTGTGTTCTTTTCCTAATCCACATTGTTCCACTACTGACATTTCCATGTGTGTTCTTTTCCTAAACCACATTGATCCACTACAGACATTTGCATGTTTGTTCTTTTCCTAAACCACATTGATCCACTTGAGACATTGCATATGTGTTATTTTCCTAAACCACATTGATCCACTAGTGACATTTGCATGTGTGTTCTTTTCCTGAACCACATTGATCAACTAGTGACATTTTCATGTGTGTTCTTTTCGTAAACCACATTGGTCCACTAGTAAAATTTGCAATTGTGTTCTTTTCCTGAACCACATTGATCCACTGGTGTCATTGCATGTGTTTTTTTTTCATGAACCACATTGATCTATTCGTGCCATTTGAATGTGTGTTATTTTCCTAAACCACATGGATCCACTAGTGTCATTGCATGTGTGTTATTTTCCTAAACCACATGGATCCACTTCTGACGTTGCATGTGTGTTATTTTCCTAAACCACATGGATCCACTTGATTCATTGCATGTGTGTTCTTTTCCTAAACTACATGGATCCACTGGTGACATTGCATGTGTGTTCTTTTCCTAAACCACATGGATCCACTAGTACCGTTGTATGTGTGTTCTTTTCCGAAACCACATGGATCCACTGGAGTTATTGCATGTGTGTTCTTTTCCTAAACCAAATGGATACACTTGTCACATTTGCATGTTTGTTCTTTTCCTAAACCACATTAATCCACATGTGTCATTACATGTGTGTTCTTTTCCTAAACCACATGGATCCACTAGTGACATTTGCCTGTGCGTTCTTTTCCTAAACCCAATTGATCCACTAGTGTCATTGCATGTGTGTTCTTTTCCTGAATCACATGGATCCACTAGTGATGTTGCATTAGTGTTATTTTCCTAAACCACACGGATCTACTAGATCATTGCACGTGTGTTCTTTTCATTAACCACATGGATCCACTTCTGACATTTGCATGTGTGTTCTTTTCCTAAACCACATTGATCCACTTGTGACATTTGCATGTTTGTTCTTTTATTAAACCACATTGATCCACTTAAGATATTGAATATGTGTTATTTTCCTAAACCACATTGATCCACTAGTGGCATTTGCATGTGTGTTCTTTTTCTGAACCACATTGACCAACTAGTGACATTTTCATGTGTGTTCTTTTCGTAAACCACATTGATCCACTGGTGAAATTTGCATGTGTGTTCTTTTCCTGAACCACATTGATCCACTGGTGTCATTTGCATGTGTGTTCTTTTCCTAAATCACATGGATCCACTAGTGTCATTGCATGTGTGTTATTTTCCTAAACCACATAGATCCACTAGTGTCATTACATGTGTGTTCTTTTCCTAAACCACATGGATGCACTGTTGACATTGCATGTGTGTGCTTTTCCTAAACCACATGGATCCACTAGTGACGTTGCATGTGTGTTCTTTTCCTAAACCACATGGATCCACTAGAGTTATTGTATGTGTGTTATTTTCCTGAACCACATGGATCAACTTGTCACATTTGCATGTGTTTTCTTTTCCTAAACCACTTTGATCCACATGTGTCATTATATGTGTGTTCTTTTCTAAACCTTATGGATCCACTGGTGACATTGTATATGTGTGCTTTTCCTAAACCACATGGATCCACTGGTGACGTTGCATGTGTGTTCTTTTCCTAAAACACATGGATCCACTTGAGTCATTGCATGTGTGTTCGGTTCCTAAACCACATGGATCCACTTGTGACATTTGCATGTTTTTTTTCTAAACCACATTGATACACTGGTGTCATTGCATGTGTGTTCTTTTCCTAAATCACATGGATCCACCGGTGACGTTCCATGTGTGTTCTTTTCCTAAACCACATGGATCCACTGGAGTTATTGCATTTGTGTTATTTTCCTAAACCACATGGATCAACTTGTCACATTTGCATGTGTGTTCTTTTCCTAAACCACTTTGATCCACATGTGTCATTGCATGTGTGTTCTTTTCTTAAACCACATGGATCCACTTGTGACATTGCATGTGTGTTCTTTTCCTAAACCACATGGATCCACTTGTGACATTGCATGTGTGTTCTTTTCACAAACCACATGGATCCACTGGTGTGTCATTACATGTGTGTTCTTTTCCTAAAACACATGGATTCACTCGTGACATTTTCATGTGTGTTCTTTTCCTAAACCACATGGATCCACTAGTGACATTGCATGTGTGTTCTTTTCCTAAACCACATTGATCCACTAGAGTCATTGCATGTTTGTTCTTTTCCTAAACCATGTTGATTCCCTAGTGTCACTGCATGTGTGTTGTTTTCCTGAACCACATTGTTCCACTGGTATCATTGCATGTGTGTTCTTTTCCTTAACCACATGGATCAACTGGTGACATTGCATGTGTGTTCTTTTCCTAAACCACATGGATCCACTAGTGTCATTGCATGTGTGTTCTTTTCCTAAACCACATAGATCCACTAGTGTCATTGCATGTGTGTTCTTTTCCTAAACCACATGGATCCACTGGTGACGTTGCATGTGTGTTCTTTTCGTAAACCAAATGGATCCACTAGAGTCATTGCATGTGTGTTCTTTTCCTAAATCACATGGATCCATTTGTGGCATTTGCATGTGTGCTCTTTTGCTAAACCACATTGATGCATTGGTGTCATTGCATGTTTGTTCTTTTTCTAAAACAGATCGATCCACTGGTGGCATTGCGTGTGTGTTCTTTTCCTAAACCACATGGATCCACTAGTGACATTGCATGTGTGTTCTTTTCCTAAACCAATTGGATCAACTGGAGTCATACCATGTGTGTTCTTTTCCTAAACCACATGGATCCACTTGTGACATTTGCATGTGTGTTCGTTTCCTAAACCACATTGATCCACTGGTGTCAATGCATGTGTGTCCTTTTCCTAAATCACATGTTTCCACTAGTGACATTGCATGTGTGTTCGTTTCCTAAACCACATGGATCCACTAGTGACATTGCATGTGTGTTCTTTTCCTAAACCACATGGATCCATTACGGACATTGCATGTGTGATCTATTCCTAAACCACATGGATCTAGTGCGGTCATTGCATGTGTGTTCGTTTCCTAAACCACATGGATCCACTAGTGACATTATATGTGTGTTATTTTCCTAAACCACATTCATCCACTAGAGTCATTGCATGTGTGTTATTTTCCTCAACCAAGTTGATCCACTGGTGTCATTCAACGTGTGTTGATTTCCGGAACCACATTGTTCCACTCGTGTCATTGCATGTGTGTTCTTTTCCTTAACCACATGGATCCACATGTGTCATTACATGTGTGTTCTTTTCCTAAACCACATGGATCCACTAGTGACATTGCATGTGTGTTCTTTTCCTAAACCACATGGATCCACTTGTGACATTTGCCTGTGTCTTCTTTTCCTAAACCCAATTGATCCACTAGTGTCATTGCATGTGTGTTCTTTTTCTGAATCACATGGATCCACTAGTGATGTTGCATTAGTGTTTTTTTCCTAAACCACACAGATCCACTGGATCATTGCACGTGTGTTCTTTTCGTTAACCACATGGATCCACTTCTGACATTTGCATGTGTGTTCTTTTCCTAAACCACATTGATCCACTTGTGACATTTGCATGTTTGTTCTTTTCCTAAACCACATTGATCCACTTAAGACAATGAATATGTGCTATTTTCCTAAACCACATTTATCCACTAGTGACATTTGCATGTGTGTTCTTTTTCTGAACCACATTGACCAACTAGTGACATTTTCATGTGTGTTCTTTTCGTAAACCACATTGATCCACTGGTGAAATTTGCATGTGTGTTCTTTTCCTGAACCACATTGATCCACTGGTGTCATTTGCATGTGTGTTCTTTTCCTAAACCACATGGATCCACTAGTGTCATTGCATGTGTGTTATATTCCTAAACCACATGGATCCACTAGTGTCATTACATGTGTGTTCTTTTCCTAAACCACATGGATGCACTGTTGACATTGCATGTGTGTGCTTTTCCTAAACCACATGGATCCACTAGTGACGTTGCATGTGTGTTCTTTTCCTAAACCACATGGATCCACTAGAGTTATTGCATGTGTGTTATTTTCCTAAACCACATGGATCAACTTGTCACATTTGCATGTGTGTTCTTTTCCTAAACCACTTTGATCCACATGTGTCATTATATGTGTGTTCTTTTCTTAAACCACATGGATCCACTGGTGACATTATATATGTGTGCTTTTCCTAAACCACATGGATCCACTGGTGACGTTGCATGTGTGTTCTTTTCCTAAAACACATGGATCCACTTGAGTCATTGCATATGTGTTCTGTTCCTAAACCACATGGATCCACTTGTGACATTTGCATGTTTTTTTTTTCTAAACCACATTGATACCCTGGTGTCATTGCATGTGTGTTCTTTTCCTAAATCACATGGATACACTGGTGATATTGCATGTGTGGAATTTTCCTAAACCACATGGATCCACTAGAATCATTGCATGTGTGTTCTTTTCCTAAATCACATGGATCCATTTGTGGCATTTGCATGTGTGCTCTTTTGCTAAACCACATTGATCCATTGGTGTCATTGCATGTTTGTTCTTTTTCTAAAACAGATCGATCCACTAGTGGCATTGCGTGTGTGTTCTTTACCTAAACCACATGGATCCACTAGTGACATTGCATGTGTGTTCTTTTCCTAAACCAATTGGATCAACTAGAGTCATACCATGTGTGTTCTTTTCCTAAACCACATGGATCCACTTGTGACATTTGCATGTGTGTTCGTTTCCTAAACCACATTGATCCACTAGTGTCAGTGCATGTGTGTCCTTTTCCTAAATCACATGTTTCCACTAGTGACATTGCATGTGTGTTCGTTTCCTAAACCACATGGATCCACTAGTGACATTGCATGTGTGTTCTTTTCCTAAACCACATGGATCCATTACGGACATTGCATGTGTGATCTATTCCTAAACCACATGGATCTAGTGCTGTCATTGCATGTGTGTTCTTTTCCTAAACCACATGGATCCACTAGTGACATTATATGTGTGTTATTTTCGTAAACCACATTCATCCACTAGAGTCATTGCATGTGTGTTCTTTTCCTCAACCAAGTTGATCCACTGGTGTCATTCAACGTGTGTTGATTTCCGGAACCACATTGTTCCACTGGTGTCATTGCATGTGTGTTCTTTTCCTTAACCACATGGATCCACTTGTGTTATTGCATGTGTGTTCTTTTCCTAAACCACATGGATCCGCTGGTGACATTGCATGTGTGTTCGTTTCCTAAACCACATGGATCCATTGGGGACATTGCATGTGTGTTCTTTTCCTAAACCACATGGATCCACTACTGACGTTGCATGTGTGTTCTTTTCCTAAACCAAATGGATCTTCTAGAGTCATTACATGTGTGTTCTTTTCCTAAATCACATGGATCCAGTTGTGACATTTGCATCTGTGTTCTTTTCCTAAACCACATGGATCCACTAGTGACATTGCATGTGTGTTCTTTTACTAAACCACATGGATCCACTAGTGACACTTCATGTGTGTTTTTTCCTAAACCACATGTATCCACTAGTGTCATTGAATGTGTGTTCTTTTCCTAAACCACATGGTTTCCTTGGTGACATTTTCATGTGCATTCTTTTCCTAAACCACATTGATCTATTCTTGTCATTTGAATGTGTGTTATTTTCCTAAACCACATGGATCCACTAGTGTCATTGCATGTGTGTTATTTTCCTAAACCACATGGATCCACTTCTGACGTTGCATGTGTGTTATTTTCCTAAACCACATGGATCCACTTGATTGATTGCATGTGTGTTCTTTTCCTAAACTACATGGATCCACTGGTGACATTGCATGTGTGTTCTTTTCCTAAACCACATGGATCCACTAGTAACGTTGCATGTGTGTTCTTTTCCGAAACCACATGGATCCACTGGAGTTATTGCATGTGTGTTCTTTTCCTAAACCAAATGGATACACTTGACAGATTTGCATGTTTGTTCTTTTCCTAAACCACATTGATCCACATGTGTCATTACATGTGTGTTCTTTTCCTAAACCACATGGATCCACTGGTGAAATTGCATGTGTGTTCTTTTCCTAAACCACATGGATCCACTTGTGACATTTGCCTGTGTGTTCTTTTCCTAAACCCAATTGATCCACTAGTGTCATTGCATGTGTGTTCTTTTACTGAATCACATGGATCCACTAGTGATGTTGCATTAGTGTTATTTTCCTAAACCACACGGATCCACTGGATCATTGCACGTGTGTTCTTTTCGTTAACCACATGGATCCACTTCTGACATTTGCATGTGTGTTCTTTTCCTAAACCACATTGATCCACTTGTGACATTTGCATGTTTGTTCTTTTCCTAAACCACATTGATCCACTTAAGACAATGAATATGTGTTATTTTCCTAAACCACATTTATCCACTAGTGACATTTGCATGTGTGTTCTTTTTCTGAACCACATTGACCAACTAGTGACATTTTCATGTGTGTTCTTTTCGTAAACCACATTGATCCACTGGTGAAATTTGCATGTGTGTTCTTTTCCTAAACCACATTGATCCACTGGTGTCATTTGCATGTGTGTTCTTTTCCTAAACCACATGGATCCACTAGTGTCATTGCATGTGTGTTATTTTCCTAAACCACATGGATCCACTAGTGTCATTACATGTGTGTTCTTTTCCTAAACCACATGGATGCACTGTTGACATTGCATGTGTGTGCTTTTCCTAAACCACATGGATCCACTAGTGACGTTGCATGTGTGTTCTTTTCCTAAACCACATGGATCCACTAGAGTTATTGCATTTGTGTTATTTTCCTAAACCACATGGATCAACTTGTCACATTTGCATGTGTGTTCTTTTCCTAAACCACTTTGATCCACATGTGTCATTATATGTGTGTTCTTTTCTTAAACCACATGGATCCACTGGTGACATTGTATATGTGTGCTTTTCCTAAACCACATGGATCCACTGGTGACGTTGCATGTGTGTTCTTTTCATAAAACACATGGATCCACTTGAGTCATTGCATGTGTGTTCTGTTCCTAAACCACATGGATCCACTTGTGACATTTGCATGTTTTTTTTCTAAACCACATTGATACCCTGGTGTCATTGCATGTGTGTTCTTTTCCTAAATCACATGGATACACTGGTGATATTGCATGTGTGGTATTTTCCTAAACCACACGGATCCACTAGATCATTACATGCGTGTTCTTTTCCTTAACCACATGGATCCACTTGTGACATTTCCATGTGTGTTCTTTTCCTAAACCACATTGATCCACTAGTGTCATTGCATGTGTGTTCTTTTCCTAAATCACATGGATCCACTTGTGACATCGCATGTGTGTTCTTTTCTTAAACCACATGGATCCACTTGTGACATTGCATGTGTGTTCTTTTCCTAAACCACATGGCTCCACTTGTGACATTGCATGTGTGTTCTTTTCACAAACCACATGGATCCACTGGTGTGTCATTACATGTGTGTTCTTTTCCTAAAACACATGGATTCACTAGTGACATTTTCATGTGTGTTCTTTTCCTAAACCACATGGATCCACTAGTAACGTTGCATGTGTGTTATTTTCCGAAACCACATGGATCCACTGGAGTTATTGCATGTGTGTTCTTTTCCTAAACCAAATGGATACAGTTGTCACATTTGCATGTTTGTTCTTTTCCTAAACCACATTGATCCACATGTGTCATTACATGTGTGTTCTTTTCCTAAACCACATGGATCCACTGGTGAAATTGCATGTGTGTTCTTTTCCTAAACCACATGAATCCACTTGTGACATTTGCCTGTGTGTTCTTTTCCTAAACCCAATTGATCCACTAGTGTCATTGCATGTGTGTTCTTTTCCTGAATCACATGGATCCACTAGTGATGTTGCATTAGTGTTATTTTCCTAAACCACACGGATCCACTGGATCATTGCACGTGTGTTCTTTTCGTTAACCACATGGATCCACTTCTGACATTTGCATGTGTGTTGTTTTCCTAAACCACATTGATCCACATGTGACATTTGCATGTTTGTTCTTTTCCTAAACCACATTGATCCACTTAAGACAATGAATATGTGTTATTTTCCTAAACCACATTTATCCACTAGTGACATTTGCATGTGTGTTCTTTTTCTGAACCACATTGACCAACTAGTGACATTTTCTTGTGTGTTCTTTTCGTAAACCACATTGATCCACTTGTGAAATTTGCATGTGTGTTCTTTTCCTGAACCACATTGATCCACTGGTGTCATTTGCATGTGTGTTCTTTTCCTAAACCACATGGATCCACTAGTGTCATTGCATGTGTGTTATTTTCGTAAACCACATGGATCCACTAGTGTCATTACATGTGTGTTCTTTTCCTAAACCACATGGATGCACTGTTGACATTGCATGTGTGTGCTTTTCCTAAACCACATGGATCCACTAGTGACGTTCCATGTGTGTTCTTTTCCTAAACCACATGGATCCACTAGAGTTATTGCATTTGTGTTATTTTCCTAAACCACATGGATCAACTTGTCACATTTGCATGTGTGTTCTTTTCCTAAACCACTTTGATCCAGATGTGTCATTACATGTGTGTTCTTTTCTTAAACCACATGGATCCACTGGTGACATTGTATATGTGTGCTTTTCCTAAACCACATGGATCCACTGGTAACGTTGCATGTGTGTTCTTTTCCTAAACCACATGGATCCACTTGAGTCATTGCATATGTGTTCTGTTCCTAAACCACATGCATCCACTTGTGACATTTGCATGTTTTTTTTTCTAAACCACATTGATACCCTGGTGTCATTGCATGTGTGTTCTTTTCCAAAATCACATGGATACACTGGTGATATTGCATGTGTGGTATTTTCCTAAACCACACGGATCCACTAGATCATTACATGCGTGTTCTTTTCCTTAACCACATGGATCCACTTGTGACATTTCCATGTGTGTTCTTTTCCTAAACCACATTGATCCACTAGTGTCATTGCATGTGTGTTCTTTTCCTAAATCACATGGATCCACTTGTGACATCGCATGTGTGTTCTTTTCTTAAACCACATGGATCCACTTGTGACATTGCATGTGTGTTCTTTTCCTAAACCACATGGCTCCACTTGTGACATTGCATGTGTGTTCTTTTCACAAACCACATGGATCCACTGGTGTGTCATTACATGTGTGTTCTTTTCCTAAAACACATGGATTCACTAGTGACATTTTCATGTGTGTTCTTTTCCTAAACCACATGGATCCACTAGTAACGTTGCATGTGTGTTATTTTCCTAAACCACATGGATCCACTGGAGTTATTGCATGTGTGTTCTTTTCCTAAACCAAATGGATACACTTGTCACATTTGCATGTTTGTTCTTTTCCTAAACCACATTGATCCACATGTGTCATTACATGTGTGTTCTTTTCCTAAACCACATGGATCCAC
This sequence comes from Avena eriantha, assembly GCA_910589775.1. NCBI lineage: Eukaryota > Viridiplantae > Streptophyta > Magnoliopsida > Poales > Poaceae > Avena > Avena eriantha. The sequence continues at coordinate 312,220,678 of OU342742.1, forward strand.
TGGTGAAATTGCATGTGTGTTCTTTTCCTAAACCACATGGATCCAATTGTGACATTTGCCTGTGTGTTCTTTTCCTAAACCCAATTGATCCACTAGTGTCATTGCATGTGTGTTCTTTTCCTGAATCACATGGATCCACTAGTGATGTTGCATTAGTGTTATTTTCCTAAACCACACGGATCCACTTGATCATTGCACGTGTGTTCTTTTCATTAACCACATGGATCCACTTCTGACATTTGCATGTGTGTTCTTTTCCTAAACCACATTGATCCACTTGTGACATTTGCATGTTTGTTCTTTTCCTAAACCACATTGATCCACTTAAGACAATGAATATGTGTTATTTTCCTTAACCACATTTATCCACTAGTGACATTTGCATGTGTGTTCTTTTTCTGAACCACATTGACCAACTAGTGACATTTTCTTGTGTGTTCTTTTCGTAAACCACATTGATCCACTGGTGAAATTTGCATGTGTGTTCTTTTCCTGAACCACATTGATCCACTGGTGTCATTTGCATGTGTGTTCTTTTCCTAAACCACATGGATCCACTAGTGTCATTGCATGTGTGTTATTTTCCTAAACCACATGGATCCACTAGTGAAATTGCATGTGTGTTCTTTTCCTAAACCACATGGATCCACTTGTGACATTTGCCTGTGTGTTCTTTTCCTAAACCCAATTGATCCACTAGTGTCATTGCATGTGTGTTCTTTTCCTGAATCACATGGATCCACTAGTGATGTTGCATTAGTGTTATTTTCCTAAACCACACGGATCCACTGGATCATTGCACGTGTGTTCTTTTCGTTAACCACATGGATCCACTTCTGACATTTGCATGTGTGTTCTTTTCCTAAACCACATTGATCCACTTGTGACATTTGCATGTTTGTTCTTTTCCTAAACCACATTGATCCACTTAAGACAATGAATATGTGTTATTTTCCTTAACCACATTTATCCACTAGTGACATTTGCATGTGTGTTCTTTTTCTGAACCACATTGACCAACTAGTGACATTTTCTTGTGTGTTCTTTTCGTAAACCACATTGATCCACTGGTGAAATTTGCATGTGTGTTCTTTTCCTGAACCACATTGATCCACTGGTGTCATTTGCATGTGTGTTCTTTTCCTAAACCACATGGATCCACTAGTGTCATTGCATGTGTGTTATTTTCCTAAACCACATGGATCCACTAGTGAAATTGCATGTGTGTTCGTTTCCTAAACCACATGGATCCACTTGTGACATTTGCCTGTGTGTTCTTTTCCTAAACCCAATTGATCCACTAGTGTCATTGCATGTGTGTTCTTTTCCTGAATCACATGGATCCACTAGTGATGTTGCATTAGTGTTATTTTCCTAAACCACACGGATCCACTGGATCATTGCACGTGTGTTCTTTTCGTTAACCACATGGATCCACTTCTGACATTTGCATGTGTGTTCTTTTCCTAAACCACATTGATCCACTTGTGACATTTGCATGTTTGTTCTTTTCCTAAACCACATTGATCCACTTAAGACAATGAATATGTGTTATTTTCCTTAACCACATTTATCCACTAGTGACATTTGCATGTGTGTTCTTTTTCTGAACCACATTGACCAACTAGTGACATTTTCTTGTGTGTTCTTTTCGTAAACCACATTGATCCACTGGTGAAATTTGCATGTGTGTTCTTTTCCTGAACCACATTGATCCACTGGTGTCATTTGCATGTGTGTTCTTTTCCTAAACCACATGGATCCATTACGGACATTGCATGTGTGATCTATTCCTAAACCACATGGATCTAGTGCGGTCATTGCATGTGTGTTCGTTTCCTAAACCACATGGATCCACTAGTGACATTATATGTGTGTTATTTTCCTAAACCACATTCATCCACTAGAGTCATTGCATGTGTGTTATTTTCCTCAACCAAGTTGATCCACTGGTGTCATTCAACGTGTGTTGATTTCCGGAACCACATTGTTCCACTCGTGTCATTGCATGTGTGTTCTTTTCCTTAACCACATGGATCCACATGTGTCATTACATGTGTGTTCTTTTCCTAAACCACATGGATCCACTAGTGACATTGCATGTGTGTTCTTTTCCTAAACCACATGGATCCACTTGTGACATTTGCCTGTGTCTTATTTTCCTAAACCCAATTGATCCACTAGTGTCATTGCATGTGTGTTCTTTTCCTGAATCACATGGATCCACTAGTGATGTTGCATTAGTGTTTTTTTCCTAAACCACACAGATCCACTGGATCATTGCACGTGTGTTCTTTTCGTTAACCACATGGATCCACTTCTGACATTTGCATGTGTGTTCTTTTCCTAAACCACATTGATCCACTTGTGACATTTGCATGTTTGTTCTTTTCCTAAACCACATTGATCCACTTAAGACAATGAATATGTGCTATTTTCCTAAACCACATTTATCCACTAGTGACATTTGCATGTCTGTTCTTTTTCTGAACCACATTGACCAACTAGTGACATTTTCATGTGTGTTCTTTTCGTAAACCACATTTATCCACTGGTGAAATTTGCATGTGTGTTCTTTTCCTGAACCACATTGATCCACTGGTGTCATTTGCATGTGTGTTCTTTTCCTAAACCACATGGATCCACTAGTGTCATTGCATGTGTGTTATATTCCTAAACCACATGGATCCACTAGTGTCATTACATGTGTGTTCTTTTCCTAAACCACATGGATGCACTGTTGACATTGCATGTGTGTGCTTTTCCTAAACCACATGGATCCACTAGTGACGTTGCATGTGTGTTCTTTTCCTAAACCACATGGATCCACTAGAGTTATTGCATGTGTGTTATTTTCCTAAACCACATGGATCAACTTGTCACATTTGCATGTGTGTTCTTTTCCTAAACCACTTTGATCCACATGTGTCATTATATGTGTGTTCTTTTCTTAAACCACATGGATCCACTGGTGACATTATATATGTGTGCTTTTCCTAAACCACATGGATCCACTGGTGACGTTGCATGTGTGTTCTTTTCCTAAAACACATGGATCCACTTGAGTCATTGCATATGTGTTCTGTTCCTAAACCACATGGATCCACTTGTGACATTTGCATGTTTTTTTTTTCTAAACCACATTGATACCCTGGTGTCATTGCATGTGTGTTCTTTTCCTAAATCACATGGATACACTGGTGATATTGCATGTGTGGAATTTTCCTAAACCACATGGATCCACTAGAATCATTGCATGTGTGTTCTTTTCCTAAATCACATGGATCCATTTGTGGCATTTGCATGTGTGCTCTTTTGCTAAACCACATTGATCCATTGGTGTCATTGCATGTTTGTTCTTTTTCTAAAACAGATCGATCCACTAGTGGCATTGCGTGTGTGTTCTTTACCTAAACCACATGGATCCACTAGTGACATTGCATGTGTGTTCTTTTCCTAAACCAATTGGATCAACTAGAGTCATACCATGTGTGTTCTTTTCCTAAACCACATGGATCCACTTGTGACATTTGCATGTGTGTTCGTTTCCTAAACCACATTGATCCACTAGTGTCAGTGCATGTGTGTCCTTTTCCTAAATCACATGTTTCCACTAGTGACATTGCATGTGTGTTCGTTTCCTAAACCACATGGATCCACTAGTGACATTGCATGTGTGTTCTTTTCCTAAACCACATGGATCCATTACGGACATTGCATGTGTGATCTATTCCTAAACCACATGGATCTAGTGCTGTCATTGCATGTGTGTTCTTTTCCTAAACCACATGGATCCACTAGTGACATTATATGTGTGTTATTTTCGTAAACCACATTCATCCACTAGAGTCATTGCATGTGTGTTCTTTTCCTCAACCAAGTTGATCCACTGGTGTCATTCAACGTGTGTTGATTTCCGGAACCACATTGTTCCACTGGTGTCATTGCATGTGTGTTCTTTTCCTTAACCACATGGATCCACTTGTGTTATTGCATGTGTGTTCTTTTCCTAAACCACATGGATCCGCTGGTGACATTGCATGTGTGTTCGTTTCCTAAACCACATGGATCCATTGGGGACATTGCATGTGTGTTCTTTTCCTAAACCACATGGATCCACTACTGACGTTGCATGTGTGTTCTTTTCCTAAACCAAATGGATCTTCTAGAGTCATTACATGTGTGTTCTTTTCCTAAATCACATGGATCCAGTTGTGACATTTGCATCTGTGTTCTTTTCCTAAACCACATGGATCCACTAGTGACATTGCATGTGTGTTCTTTTACTAAACCACATGGATCCACTAGTGACACTTCATGTGTGTTTTTTCCTAAACCACATGTATCCACTAGTGTCATTGAATGTGTGTTCTTTTCCTAAACCACATGGTTTCCTTGGTGACATTTTCATGTGCATTCTTTTCCTAAACCACATTGATCTATTCTTGTCATTTGAATGTGTGTTATTTTCCTAAACCACATGGATCCACTAGTGTCATTGCATGTGTGTTATTTTCCTAAACCACATGGATCCACTTCTGACGTTGCATGTGTGTTATTTTCCTAAACCACATGGATCCACTTGATTGATTGCATGTGTGTTCTTTTCCTAAACTACATGGATCCACTGGTGACATTGCATGTGTGTTCTTTTCCTAAACCACATGGATCCACTAGTAACGTTGCATGTGTGTTCTTTTCCGAAACCACATGGATCCACTGGAGTTATTGCATGTGTGTTCTTTTCCTAAACCAAATGGATACACTTGTCAGATTTGCATGTTTGTTCTTTTCCTAAACCACATTGATCCACATGTGTCATTACATGTGTGTTCTTTTCCTAAACCACATGGATCCACTGGTGAAATTGCATGTGTGTTCTTTTCCTAAACCACATGGATCCACTTGTGACATTTGCCTGTGTGTTCTTTTCCTAAACCCAATTGATCCACTAGTGTCATTGCATGTGTGTTCTTTTACTGAATCACATGGATCCACTAGTGATGTTGCATTAGTGTTATTTTCCTAAACCACACGGATCCACTGGATCATTGCACGTGTGTTCTTTTCGTTAACCACATGGATCCACTTCTGACATTTGCATGTGTGTTCTTTTCCTAAACCACATTGATCCACTTGTGACATTTGCATGTTTGTTCTTTTCCTAAACCACATTGATCCACTTAAGACAATGAATATGTGTTATTTTCCTAAACCACATTTATCCACTAGTGACATTTGCATGTGTGTTCTTTTTCTGAACCACATTGACCAACTAGTGACATTTTCATGTGTGTTCTTTTCGTAAACCACATTGATCCACTGGTGAAATTTGCATGTGTGTTCTTTTCCTAAACCACATTGATCCACTGGTGTCATTTGCATGTGTGTTCTTTTCCTAAACCACATGGATCCACTAGTGTCATTGCATGTGTGTTATTTTCCTAAACCACATGGATCCACTAGTGTCATTACATGTGTGTTCTTTTCCTAAACCACATGGATGCACTGTTGACATTGCATGTGTGTGCTTTTCCTAAACCACATGGATCCACTAGTGACGTTGCATGTGTGTTCTTTTCCTAAACCACATGGATCCACTAGAGTTATTGCATTTGTGTTATTTTCCTAAACCACATGGATCAACTTGTCACATTTGCATGTGTGTTCTTTTCCTAAACCACTTTGATCCACATGTGTCATTATATGTGTGTTCTTTTCTTAAACCACATGGATCCACTGGTGACATTGTATATGTGTGCTTTTCCTAAACCACATGGATCCACTGGTGACGTTGCATGTGTGTTCTTTTCATAAAACACATGGATCCACTTGAGTCATTGCACGTGTGTTCTGTTCCTAAACCACATGGATCCACTTGTGACATTTGCATGTTTTTTTTTCTAAACCACATTGATACCCTGGTGTCATTGCATGTGTGTTCTTTTCCTAAATCACATGGATACACTGGTGATATTGCATGTGTGGTATTTTCCTAAACCACACGGATCCACTAGATCATTACATGCGTGTTCTTTTCCTTAACCACATGGATCCACTTGTGACATTTCCATGTGTGTTCTTTTCCTAAACCACATTGATCCACTAGTGTCATTGCATGTGTGTTCTTTTCCTAAATCACATGGATCCACTTGTGACATCGCATGTGTGTTCTTTTCTTAAACCACATGGATCCACTTGTGACATTGCATGTGTGTTCTTTTCCTAAACCACATGGCTCCACTTGTGACATTGCATGTGTGTTCTTTTCACAAACCACATGGATCCACTGGTGTGTCATTACATGTGTGTTCTTTTCCTAAAACACATGGATTCACTAGTGACATTTTCATGTGTGTTCTTTTCCTAAACCACATGGATCCACTAGTAACGTTGCATGTGTGTTATTTTCCGAAACCACATGGATCCACTGGAGTTATTGCATGTGTGTTCTTTTCCTAAACCAAATGGATACAGTTGTCACATTTGCATGTTTGTTCTTTTCCTAAACCACATTGATCCACATGTGTCATTACATGTGTGTTCTTTTCCTAAACCACATGGATCCACTGGTGAAATTGCATGTGTGTTCTTTACCTAAACCACATGAATCCACTTGTGACATTTGCCTGTGTGTTCTTTTCCTAAACCCAATTGATCCACTAGTGTCATTGCATGTGTGTTCTTTTCCTGAATCACATGGATCCACTAGTGATGTTGCATTAGTGTTATTTTCCTAAACCACACGGATCCACTGGATCATTGCACGTGTGTTCTTTTCGTTAACCACATGGATCCACTTCTGACATTTTGCATGTGTGTTGTTTTCCTAAACCACATTGATCCACATGTGACATTTGCATGTTTGTTCTTTTCCTAAACCACATTGATCCACTTAAGACAATGAATATGTGTTATTTTCCTAAACCACATTTATCCACTAGTGACATTTGCATGTGTGTTCTTTTTCTGAACCACATTGACCAACTAGTGACATTTTCTTGTGTGTTCTTTTCGTAAACCACATTGATCCACTTGTGAAATTTGCATGTGTGTTCTTTTCCTGAACCACATTGATCCACTGGTGTCATTTGCATGTGTGTTATTTTCCTAAACCACATGGATCCACTAGTGTCATTGCATGTGTGTTATTTTCCTAAACCACATGGATCCACTAGTGTCATTACATGTGTGTTCTTTTCCTAAACCACATGGATGCACTGTTGACATTGCATGTGTGTGCTTTTCCTAAACCACATGGATCCACTAGTGACGTTCCATGTGTGTTCTTTTCCTAAACCACATGGATCCACTAGAGTTATTGCATTTGTGTTATTTTCCTAAACCACATGGATCAACTTGTCACATTTGCATGTGTGTTCTTTTCCTAAACCACTTTGATCCAGATGTGTCATTACATGTGTGTTCTTTTCTTAAACCACATGGATCCACTGGTGACATTGTATATGTGTGCTTTTCCTAAACCACATGGATCCACTGGTGACGTTGCATGTGTGTTCTTTTCCTAAACCACATGGATCCACTTGAGTCATTGCATATGTGTTCTGTTCCTAAACCACATGGATCCACTTGTGACATTTGCATGTTTTTTTTTCTAAACCACATTGATACCCTGGTGTCATTGCATGTGTGTTCTTTTCCAAAATCACATGGATACACTGGTGATATTGCATGTGTGGTATTTTCCTAAACCACACGGATCCACTAGATCATTACATGCGTGTTCTTTTCCTTAACCACATGGATCCACTTGTGACATTTCCATGTGTGTTCTTTTCCTAAACCACATTGATCCACTAGTGTCATTGCATGTGTGTTCTTTTCCTAAATCACATGGATCCACTTGTGACATCGCATGTGTGTTCTTTTCTTAAACCACATGGATCCACTTGTGACATTGCATGTGTGTTCTTTTCCTAAACCACATGGCTCCACTTGTGACATTGCATGTGTGTTCTTTTCACAAACCACATGGATCCACTGGTGTGTCATTACATGTGTGTTCTTTTCCTAAAACACATGGATTCACTAGTGACATTTTCATGTGTGTTCTTTTCCTAAACCACATGGATCCACTAGTAACGTTGCATGTGTGTTATTTTCCTAAACCACATGGATCCACTGGAGTTATTGCATGTGTGTTCTTTTCCTAAACCAAATGGATACACTTGTCACATTTGCATGTTTGTTCTTTTCCTAACCACATTGATCCACATGTGTCATTACATGTGTGTTCTTTTCCTAAACCACATGGATCCACTGGTGAAATTGCATGTGTGTTCTTTTCCTAAACCACATGGATCCACTTGTGACATTTGCCTGTGTGTTCTTTTCCTAAACCCAATTGATCCACTAGTGTCATTGCATGTTGTGTTCTTTTCCTGAATCACATGGATCCACTAGTGATGTTGCATTAGTGTTATTTTCC